>JAFIDM010062731.1:0-12798 GCA_023159025.1 Thereuonema tuberculata
GATTTTTAGAAGAATGTCTTGAAAAGATATCTTACAGATTGAAAAAATTCCTTTTAAACAGAATACCTTCTCTTGTAATTTCAAGGTAAGAAAATAAATTTACCTCTTGCACGTATTCTTGTGGTAATGGAGTTCCAGGGGTAACTGAAGGACCACCTCCATGCATTTTTAAAGCTCTCACAGAAGCAACCAAAACAACTGCACTGGGAATTAAATCGGAATAACGACATTTAATGTTGAAGAATTTCTCCATTCCAATATCTGCTCCGAAGCCAGCTTCGGTCACTAAATGAAAAAGAGTAAATTTGAAAATGACTCATTTTATCCTAATAAATCTAAACTAAATACTTAATTTGTACTTTAATTATAAATGAAATTTGCAAATTCCTTTTTAAAATATCAACTGTAATAATGTTTAGTTATCGATAGCTTTTTTTCCTCGAATAATACCAAACAATTTATAGAAAAACTATTTTCTTTTAATATCCAGCACTTTTAGTGAAGAATAACCATCAGAAGTTATTAAAAAGGAAAATCAGAAGAACTTTATAATATAACTGATAATAATACACTCATTGACATAAAAATTTAAGAAAAAAAAAATCATTCTATAACTACAAAAGTAAGTAAATAAACACACTGAGGGTAGATATGGAAATGAGGCTGTTCATCCTACAGCGACGCTGCAATTGCAAGCTGTGGGGCTTATAAGGCGTACGCAGTGGACTCCACATGCACTGTAAGGTGATCAAGCGAGGTCTGAGCGATGAACATGCTGCGAAAACGCCTTAGATGTCAGTAATCGCAAAGTTGAGAGAGGCTGTGTCATCTAAGTGCGACGAATTACCTTCCATTTAGGCCATTCTGACTTTATAGTCAGATGGTGTTAGGAGCAATGGACACTTGAAGGCACCTCTACTTGGCAGACCACCATGAGAGAAAATCGTTTGATTGTCAGAGGCACGAACAGATCCAATGGCTTCCTTGTCTACTATCCAGTGATACGTGGCAGGGTCACAAGGAAATCTTGTCTCTGCCAGGACCATTTCCAGATGCCTAGCAGAGGTGAATCTGCATTTGAGACTCCTCTTCCATTTTGTACCTTTAACACCTCAACATTGTCCACTATGTTTGCAGTGGTATCAGCAGAGAGCCATGGACTGGCGACATATTGTCTTTAGTGGGGAATCCTACTTTTGTTTGGGAGCGGATGACCACCGTGTCAGGGTTTGGAGGACCACAGGTGAGCACTACAATCCCAACCTCATTTTACAGTGGCATATAACACCCACTACAGGCATGGTGGTCTGGAGTGCCACCAATATGATAAGTCATTCATCACTAGTAGTGCTGTAAGGGACATTGACAGCCCAGCAGTAGGTTCAGGAGATCTTGCTGCCCCATGTGCTGCCTTTCCTGGCTGGGCACCAAGGAGCAATTTTCCAACAAGATAACGCTCGTCCGCACACAGCTACGGTTTCACAGGACTGTCTACAGACGTCATGTTTCATGTTGTGACACTTCCTTGGCCTTACAAAGAAATTCAAGCACAGCAGAATCCTATTTATATATTTTACAAAGAAACAAGATAATATACAAGTGAAACTTTATGCTTTTTTTTTTTTTTTTTTTTTTTGATAGGGATCTAAGTACATCAGTGCAAGAAATCATCATCATAAAAATACAAAAATATAATCAAGTAAGAAATATATAACTGAGTTCAACTGTAATTGAGCTACTGCAGAAGAATTTTTATCTGATAAAGAGACTAATAATAACTAGTGAATATTGAAACTCACCTACATATCCATTTTTGCCTACTAATTTTAATGCCATCATATCTGCTAAAATTGAAGAATTTCCATGAGCTATATTGGCAAATGGCCCTGCGTGGACAAGTACAGGTGTGCCCTAGAATATAAAAATAAATAATAATTTAAATAAAACAGATTGTTAAGTAACGGGCGCTTTGAAAGCATTGGCAATAAAACAATTCAAAATTAAAAAAAAAAAAAAAGCTTTATAAAATATTAAAATGTGTATGTAATGGTTTTAAGTTTCTCATCATGACATTTAGAAAACTGAAAATGTTTCGTTATATTAATGCAAAAAATAGATAAATTCTGAAAATTTTCAAGCATTACTCAACTAAGCTGCCTAAACGAATTACTTAATTCTCTAAGAATCTCCTAAAAAGCATTAGAATGATGTTGGATTAATATTTAAATAACTTGCTATTCCGTAAAGTATGAATAAGAAAAAGAATAGTTGCTTGAACATATTTAGTCATATATGCATAAAGAGTAATAATTTACAATTAAAATCTTAAAATTTCAATCCACATATTTCATGGTATCTGTAGTGTAAATAAGATTCAAAAAAATCCCTGAGAATAACAACTATTTGTAACAAAATTCATTGGTATCATAACAATTTTTCTTACCTCAGCTACAATGAATTATTTGCTTAGATGAAATTTAACATGTACCAATAGGGTGATATATGAAATAAAAGATACACATGATAATATACAAATATATTAAAATTGATAAAAGCTGGACAACCTAAAAGGTTTATATGGAGATCTTTTTTTTTTTTTTAAATGTGATCTCCGAGCACAGAGGTACTGATTCTACGGAACTCAGAAGTTTCCAGAGAATAACCTGGGGGAAAGATACTGAGGTGGTTTCCTGTTGCCTTCTTCAGTGTCTTTCCAAAGAGAAAGTGAAGAAGAAGATGACAAGCACAGGAAAGGAAATTAAACATCCATGCTGCTACCGGGATTCGAACCCAGGTTTTGACACATCTGCCTCGTGGGAAGCCGCCGCCAAAACCACTAGGCCATGCTGTAATGGCATGGATATTCTATGATAATAAAATTACACATTAAAAATTACCTCTAAAGTCTGCATGAGAGTTGGCTTAATGGCATCTTTCATCAGCACCATCAGAGCACCACTAATGCCCTGTTGTAAAAAAAAAAATACAATGTAATAATTTAAAATTGTCAGTTTTTATATAGGGTTATTATGGTTTTATTTGAAAATTTCATTTACATCAATTGAACAAATAATTAAGGCAGAAATATGGTAAGGAATGTTTAAGAATTGCAGGAATCTAATAATTAAATGTTTGCAGAACTTAGAAACTTTTCTTTGTCCTCCTGCCCTCTTTGAACATAATAACAATAAAAACATTTTTAAAAATGAGATTACTCTCACATTAAATGACATTATTATCCAAGTTGTAGAAAAGTAGTGACAACCTAATTGTGATCTAAGTTAAAATACTGTGCTTCTCAGGAGAGATATGACACTTATTTTTATTTAAGATTATTTGTGAGAGTATTATTTTAAGCAAGCATAATTGCCTACAATGAACAGTTGTAGAATCTACATGTAATAAGTAAATAGTTTGGAGAAACAGAAGGTTGTTGTAGCAGCAAAATGATCTCGTACTAAGATGATGATGAGACGATATGAAACATGAGTAGTGACAATGTGATTAAATAGTCTTTTGAATGGCTTTATAAGTAATTTTGAACTACTGCAAAAATCAACTAAAACAGTTACACCCAATGAATGGGACAAGACAATTAGGAATTGTAATAATCAACGTAGTGTCAAAAAGAGGAAATTAATTTAAATTTTGTCTTACCAAATCTTCAGCAGTCACAGGATTGCCTTGCTTATCACTTGCTACTACAATTTTACCAAGCCTCTCTCTCATATCCTTTTCACTTGTTGTTAAAGCAAGGATAGCCATGATTTCACTTGCAACAGAAATAGCAAATTGAGTCTGAAACAGAAAATAAATATAAACATATATTAACAATATTTTAATATAGATGCTTGTTTTAGCTTTTAGTTTACATTTTTAAGACTAAACTGAAGTGCCAAAAAATTAGAGACGCCTACCTAATAATGTGTAGCTCCTCCCTTAGCCCGAATAACAGTGGCTACGTGACATGATATGAAGTCGATGAGGTGTTGGAGTTGTTCCATGGGTATACTGAGCTAGGCACTTTCAATGGCTCTTCATAATGCACACCTTTACAGAGTCACCACCAAGCTGACGAAAGGGATCCATTGCCTCATGCGGTCACATGCAGACTCGACCATCTCCTTGCAACACCTGAAAAAGTGATTCATCAAACCAGGCAACATGGCACCAGTGATCCATGATCCGTTGTCAATATTCTTTAGCCCAGGTGAGGTGCATTACCATATGCTTGTTGTCAGTAACAGTGCCCATGACAACTACCAAACGCCATGGAGTGCATTGTACTTTGTATAGCAGATTGACTGTTGGGTTGAGAGGACCTTGGGTTGAATTGTGATGTGATTTGATGAAATGTTCCCCTGGGTTGGGTGGTTACCATCTTGTCAGTAGCCAATGGTCCTGTTCTTGTAACACCTGAGGGTATCCACAGTGTTGACATTCTGCCGAAGTCTGTCCTGAATTCCCATGTTTCTGGGATAGCCTTCCTACTGTGACCCATGAAAATCCAACAGCATTGGCCACCTGGTAGATGGAATGCCCCATTCTTCTGGCCCTTATAATCTGCCCACAGTCAAATGGTGATAAATCCTGAGCATGTTCCATACCTATCACAAATACACTGCCTCTCAATGGGCACAACTCTTATCTCTTATGTAACTCGTGCATCACCAGGCTGCGACCATTTATAGAGGGGGCATTAGCAGGAAACCTCCCGCTTACTGCTGTCTTTAATATTTTGGCACTTCAGTTGATAAGTAGTACTGTTACAAAATATAAAATACTTTCAGTATTTAATTTACATTAAGTATAATTAATTTTTAATTACAGCTCAATAACTCAGTAAAGGGACAAGAGAACAAACGGGAGTGTTATTGAGACTTATAAAGGCTTGAAAATCAATCTTTTAAAGGAAAAAAAAAATTAAATATTTTCAAAGTTAAAATTGATCTATGCATACTTACAGTTCTCACCATTCCTTTTTCAGTATCCGATTGGCCAATAGTAATTTTTCTTAGGAATCTATCATTAACATCAACAACTAGAATCAATAAAAAAAGAAAAAAAAAAAGTTTTAATTCTATACTTCTCTCTCAATATGATAAGAAGAAGAGGAGTTATTTAATATCCCACAACTCCATTAAAAATATATTATTTATTAAATATATTTCCATAGCAAATTTTCGGAAAGCTTCCATTCTTTCCTTTATCAAGCTTCATAATTCAAATAAACAAATAGTTATATACTTACATGAAACTTTGTAAATATTAAATAAATAAAAACCACAAATTCATCTTCCTCTTGAATAACTCCACTATATTTCAAAAACATATAATATTTATGATATTGTTGTTGTTCCATAATGCTATCAATCTTTCAATTTGTATGTTTATTATTATTATCATTATTACTTGTGGTGGCAGGAAAGCCAAGCACTGCAACCTGGAAGATCTATTGTGCCAAATCATGGAAAGGAGGAAAGACTTAGAAAGTATGGTGGGGACTCGCAGGGGAAATGGGAGAACCCCGAGAAAACCTGCCCAGCGCAGATCGTCCACCATCACGAAACCCACATGAGAACCGAACCTCGGAAGTCAGAGGTGAGAGGCCAGTGTCTTAGCAACAACGCCAGACGCACGGCCTTATTATTATGATAATCTATCAATTTGTGAAAATATTATTATTACATTCAAGCTTTCAGATTGTTTAAGATATTGTTTAATTTCAAACTTTCACATGATAACATAATATTGTTATCATTCCATGATAACAAAATTGTTATCATATTCGATGTTTATTTCAGGTCTTTTTATGATTTGAGGAGAAGAAACTTAATTGATTTCTCTCCAATTTGTACCTGATGAAGAAAACAGGTTATGTTTTTGAAATATAGTCGAGTTATTCAAGAGGAAGAAGAATTTGTGGTTTTATTTATTTAATATAAACAAATAGTTTGTTTTTGAAGCAATTACTAGATGTCTACATATCATATAACACAGAGAACATTATCCTGGCCTATTCACGATGGATCATTATAATAACAAAACATGTCATTGCTTTAAAAATAAACCATTTTAACAATCTTACATTATTTCATAATTTTTGTTCTTCAATTGCTATAACATTTTTACAATTTATATAAGAATCTACCAATTCATTTGCTAAAGAAGTTAAATTACCATCTACTTCAATTCCATCATGCCTATTTAAATTATTACTTCTAGTATAATATTTCTTATGAAAATGCTTTCTATTATTTTCCTTAATTTTGTGTCTTTTTCCATGTACAAAATAATTATTAAGGAGAATAGTAGAGAGCATTTTCGTAAGAAATACTAAGAATGGTGGAATTGAAGTAGATGATAATTTCACTTCTTTAGCAAATGAATTGGTAAAATCTTATATAAATTGTAAAAATGTTATAGCATTTAAAGAACTAAACTTATGAAATAATATAAGATTGTTAAAAAGGTTTATTTTTAAAGCAATGACATGTTTGGTTGTTATAATGACCCAACGTGAATAGGCCAGGATAATGTAATGTTGTATTTATGGGATTTGTAGACATATAATAATTGTTTCAAAACAAACTATTTATTTATTAAAACTTCTTATTAAATTACTGTAACCTCTTAACTCCTTGACGATATTTCATCTTATTTTCTCAAAGACTTAATCATACCATTAATAAGGAAAAGAGAATCTCTCTCATTTTCCCAAACTACAGAATCCAAAATAATACAAAACAAGAATTAATTACAATAATAATGAACATATCAATCACGTTCAATACACGATCCTAATACATTATTCAAATTACTGAATTTAATGCCTTTTTATCTTATTCTTTAATTTAATGTCTTTATTTTAATTTAATGTCCTTTTCTTCTTCTTCTTAATTCTTCCAATATCTTTTTCGTGTTGTTCAATACTTCTTACTTGTCCTCTTTTTCTTCCATCTATCTTTGTAAGCACGAAGATATGTAATCCTTATATATCTTCGTGCTTACAAAGATAGATGGAAGAAAAAGAGGACAAGTAAGAAGTATTGAAGAACACGAAAAAGCCATTGGAAGAATTAATAAAAAGAAGGTTTAATTTGAAGATTTCATTAAAAAGAAGAAAAGGACATTAAATTAAAGAATAAGATAAAAAGGCATTAAATTCAGTAATTTGAATAATGTATTAGGATCCTGAATTGAACGTGATTGATATGTTCACTATTATTGTAATTAATTCTTGTTTTTGTGTTATTTTGGATTCTGTAGTTTGGGAAAATGAGAGAGATTCTCTTTTCCTAAGAATTTTATTTATGGTATGAATAAGTCTTTGAGAAAATAAGACGAAATATCACCAAGGAGTTAAGGGGTTACAGCAATTTAATAAGAAGTTTTAATGATTGTATTATGGCATTTTAAGTATATATTAAACTATTTATTTGTTTGAATTACGAAGCTTGATAAAAGAAAGAATGGAAGGTTTCTGAAAATCTGCTGTAAAATATATTTAAATATAAATAATATATTTTTAATGGAATTAGAAGATATTTTAATAATATGAAAAAAAATTAAAACTAAAATTGAAAAAGTTAAAAGCAAAATGCAGAGCGAGATTTTTTTTTTTTTTTTTTTTGAGTTTTTTTGCAAACTTTTTGTGCCATACTACCCTCACATAACCTTTTTTTTCCCTTCTTATAAATACATTTTGGTAATGCAATTACTCATGATTTTAAGAATAGAGGAAGCAATAATAAAAAAGGGTATTTTTAAAAAATAATATATAAATGTGAAATCTATTGGCTAAAATTTAATTAAAAAATTAATTTCAGTTACATTTACTAGACCATTTATTCCATTCTGATATAAGTAATCGTCACTGTTATAGGTAGGGGTTTTCCCCTGAGTCCAATCTGATTCATCAGTGCACTAAAGATATAGACTTCAATCAATCAGGATTAGTTGAGAAAATGGGGGTCAACCCAAACCTTGCCTGATTATCTCCAGAAAAGATCTCGGTTTTCAATTTACAAAAGAACCTTAATACCTGTCTGGAGGAGAAATAACCGGCGGAAAATCCCCAACCTCTGCTGGGGACTAAACTTGGCTCCTCTAAGCCGAACCACTGGATCTATTCACTTTCATAGTTCTTCATATTAAATGAAAACAGCTTACCTCGGTTCCATGTAATAGTATCAGGATCAATGTCAAGACGTGCAAAACGATGAATTTCGTCTTCAGTTAACTCATCAGGATTGGTCTTTTTAATTCCTAATTTCTGAAAAATTAAAAAGGATATATATTTTTTTTTTAATTTTAAGAAGACTACAAATTTAGAAAAAATGTTATGTATAAAAAGTACTTAATGTGGTATTTTTCATAAATAAAATCAATCAAAAATTGAAAGAAACTTATATTTATTTTATAGTGTTATTCGAATTTTAAAAGAAACTAATTATGTAGAGAAATTGAAAATATTTGAAGCTACTGTATCTACATAATGTATTTATATTATATATTACATTTACTATTTGATAAATTTAATAAAATACTTACTTTCAGCCTATTGAACTGAATTTTTGAAAATTGTCGTCTGCCTTTTATGTTGGGAACCAATCTGTTATACAGGGCCTATTTAAATCAGTACATCATTATTTGTTTCACTTCCATAAAATTAAAGAATTCAAGGTTTTAAAAATGGTTTCATTAATGAATTACATTTACAGTCATATAAAATGCTACATTAAAGAAAAAAAAAGACATTTCAATTTAGATATTTCTAAATATGGGATCCAGAAGTGGTTTAGGCACTGAACTGCTGACTGGAGGAGCTGGGTTCAATTCCTGGCAGTATTCCTGGGTTCAATTTTTTTCCACGGTTATTTCTCCTCCAGACGTACCCTAGGGTCCACCCAGCCCTCTGTCAAATTGGTACTAGGTTTCTTATTCAGGGGTTAAAGGTGGTCAGGCGGACATCGGACTGACCATCCGGCCTTAACTAGCCCCGTTGACAGAATAGCTTGGAGTCAACCTCCCATATACCCAAGGACTTGGGGGGCACCTGGAATCGTGATGGCTGAGAAGGGAAATGAAAAATATTGTTCCCATCTTTCATGGTACAAACTATCCTTCCTGGAGATTGGGGATGAAAAATGCTCTTATGCGAGAAGGTCTCTGGAGGGCGGAAAATTTGTCTCAAAGTGATATAGAGAAAATTGAAGATAAATTAGAGAGGCGAAAGCTTAAAGAAAAAATCCAAGAGAGCATATGGAGTAATCATATCTTTGTTAGATGACCGTTATCAACTTTTAATTAAAGAAGAGACAGAACCGAGTCTTCTAATAAAAGAACTGGACAATAAGTATAATAAATTAAATCATCTGAAAGTTACTCGTTTAAAGAGGAGATTATATGACATAACAAATTTCAAGTCATGTGACTCATTAGAATTTGAAATTATGAATTTAAAACTAATGTTAACTGAATTAAATCAGATGGGTGGAACTATAAGTGATCAGGAACTATGTTGGATGTTGCTATCTGGGTTACCGTCGGAGTTAAATTCAATTGCACAAGGGTTATTACTAACTGAAAATACTTCGGAATTTACATTTGACATCCTAGTGGATAAAGTGTTACATGAACTAGATAAACGAAAAGAGACAAGTGTTTCTGTTCAGGATAATTTGGAAATTAATGCCTATCCAACGAAGTCTCCCAAAGTAAATAAACCTGACTAAAGAAAATGTTACACATGTAACAAACCTGGGCATCTCGCTCGCAATTGTCGTTACAGAGGAAAATTTAATTCGCAATCCAGAATGAGGGTTGATGACAACCATGGAAATCAAGAAAGAAAGCAGTATTCGACAAACAAATTTGATAGTTATTCTGGTGTATCCATCTCCGGTAGTACAAATTGTTTGCTAGCGAATCTGAGTAGTGACACCTAGCTGTTAGACAGTGCAACAACCCACCATATTTGTTGTGAACGCAATAGTTTTCAAGAATATAGTGAAATACCGGAACCTGTCGACATTCATGGTGCGTTGCTGAAGCCTATTCAAGCTATAGGTAAAGGAACAGTAAAATTAGAATGCCAAGTATCTCGTTATAGAAGAGTTACATTGTCACTTCATAATGTATTTCACGTTCCAGATCTCGGAGTAAATCTGATATCAACTACGCAGTTAGCCCAAAAAGCCTTCATACAACATTTGGAAAATAAAATGTATATTGTATCAGATAAAAAAGGAAAATGGGTTTTAAAAGGAATATTATCTGCAAATTTGTACTATGCTTCAGTGAAAGTAATAAAGTCACATCATGTATCGTGTGTTAAAGCAACCCACAACAGATCAGATCTTTGGTACGAGAGGCTAGGACATTTGTCTTACAAAAAGTTTTTAAATTTAAAAAAAAAAAAAAAATACACCAGTTGTTTCACTTTCAAGTAACACTGATTTAGTGGTTTGAAGCAAAATACATGAGCATATCAAATTTAATTATTTAAAAATTATAGAGGAAATCTCACTTAACGGGGAGGTGAGGACCCACAACATCTTACCAAATCTCACCAAGGGGGGGAGGGTCCAAATTTTTTAAAAAACACCTCATGTAATTAATGGATGCCCCCTTAGCACAAACTATTCTACAAGAATTAGCGGATATAAAGAACTCTATGGAATTCATCAATAAACAATATGAAGATGTCATGCAGAAGTTATCAACACTGATGGATAATCAATAATCAACAACAGAAAAACCGATCACAATGGAAAAAACCAACATTGTCCAAAATGAGAAAATAAGGCAATTAAAATAGAATTTGGAAATTCTTGAAATATTATTCTTGACACCTCCTTATATGGTCTGTTGCGGTACAGATTGCATATATATATATGCAAGAAAATTTAATTTTCTTACTGATATACAGCTAACTTACCTTATCAGTTTGTGTGGCTTCGTGGAAAATCCTTGTATCAATTTGGGCAGCTAAGAGATTGTTGGCTGCTGCTATTGCATGAATGTCCCCAGTTAAGTGAAGATTAAACTCATCCATTGGAATCACCTGAGAATATCCACCACCAGCCGCACCCCCTTTAGAAAAAATAAAATTAAAATGATGAAAGTTTTAACTTTTGAAAAGTGTCTGTTATTCCATTTACTTGGTTAAAGGGATTCTTATTATGTTTGTAATAATAATAAAATAAATGCGGAAAGCATCCATTTACTCTGCATAAGTTTCTATATGAATATCAAGCTTCTCTATCTTTCCAATCAGTTCATTAGGAATAGAATTCTAGTGATCAATCACTAATACAGGATCGGAAGTCTGTCAGATACTGTTCGGTTTTGTTTACGAGAACCTTCAACGCTTTTGCGCATGCGTCAGGTCTCCTTCGATTTCTTCAAAATAGGGATGAGAAGAAATAAAGACGGGATTATTTACTTTTTATAGTGTTAGTTTACTAGTAGCTGCGTTCTATTTGCGCTTTTCGGGAAAGAATTATGGAAAGAATAAATACTATTGCAAAAATAACAGGTACTAAAAGAAAAACAGGTCTTAGGAAAGTGCCCATCTCAGCGTATCACCCCTTTGCGGGGTAGAATCGTCCAGCAGTGGTAATTCTCGCTTTCTAAAACGCACAGTAAATTATTTTTTTTTCCCCTACATTATTTATGGATGATTCAGAAATCTCATTATAAATATATCTAATCAGGTTACTGAAAATCTTAAAATCTACTGCAAGTTATGTAAAATTTAACTAGAGTAAAGAATAATAAAGGACAATCAAAATTTAAAAAAAACAAACAAATTCGTGTATTTGTTAGTAGGCATCAAAATTAGAATATTATGTTGAAACAAAAATAGGTAGAATAATATTACACCAACCTTTGATGCTGAACGTGGGTCCCTGGGAAGGCTGCCTAACACAAGCAAACACATTTCTTTTCATATGAGCTCCCAAAGCCTGACATAAACCAATTGCGGTTGTGCTTTTTCCTTCTCCCAAAGGCGTAGGAGTAATTCTAAAAAATACGAAATATAATTTATGAGGACACATTTTAAAACAAATTGGCTCACAAAGAGAACAATTTGTAAGAAATGACAGACATTCTTGGTCAAAAAAGTTTTTGTGCAAATTAGATAGGATAGGTTTGGTTATGTATACATTGGGAATGAAATGCATAACTGTTAAAGAAGAAAAATAAAGCTGGGATGACCTGCATTGGATATAAATGTTAATTTGTTACAAAACAGCAAATCTATACATTCTACTTAATAATGAATGAATAACGGCTTCTCTAACTATTGGTTTTGTTGAATATTTATATTGATTAATGTACTTGATTGAGAGAATTGTATAATTCATCCCATTTGCTTACAGAATGTACCAAACTGCTATTTAGCACTTATAAACACTTGTTAGTGTTTCTTTCATTTTCTTCCATTATGTATTTCAAATCACTTCTTCAGCACATCTGCAAAAACTTCTCAATAGTTCATTTCTGACTAACGTGCGTTTCAAAAGTTTTCATGTCCGATTCAATTGTGTAATGAAGAAATAGAAACTGTGCATATTAAGGCATCTCTGGAAAGTTAGAAACTCCCTTCCATACTGTGTACCTCTGATTTGTGTTGAATCTTTACAACTATTCAAAAAGAAAATACTCTTCCACAATTAATAGCTGTAATGTTTTACTGCCTATAGTTGTATATCTTAATGCTTTGTGAAAAGGAGAAATCTTCAGTTGAAATTTGAACATAAGGTCACTGTTAGTCCTGTTTCTTGATGA
>JAFIDM010062732.1:2288-12797 GCA_023159025.1 Thereuonema tuberculata
CTTCTTCAATAGGGATCTCGAAAATCACTCCTGAAATAGCTAACCTCCTACATTTTTATATATGTTTTTAAGGTCACTGCTCCTTAAGTCGTCAAAATTGACCGTCACATCATGTAATGCCGAACTGTTCCATCAGCTAGTACAGTATAATACGATTTTTCAATATCGATATTTACACACATTACCAAAAAACAAAATAGCGCCCACAGAAGTAGTAGACGAAATTAAATAACACTTGTTATCACTTCAAAATCATAATTGTTTACAATTTCACAGCAAATGGACCGTTTATTCGGTCAATGCCAAAAAAATCCCTTTAGTAATGCGTCATACCGCCTCTAGCAATACGGCTTGGTATGGAGGAATGAAGAAGTGTAATGCTTTCCTGTACAAGATCCTGCCGTCGTTATTACTATTGCTGCTTCAGATCTCTCGTACCCGTAGTCTAAGGAAACCAGTGTTGTACGTGGGCAGTCATTAATTCGTTGGGAAATGGACCGTTGTAGACGGTCTGTGAAGGGAAGCACTTGAGGCCGCAGAATCTTCTGAACATACTGCTGGACCGTCAATGTTCTCATGATCACTACCAGCGCAGACAAAGAATTGTAGGGGATGGCTTCCGACACCACGACGCTACCAACCCTGACGGTGTAAATCAGGATTTGTCAATGAAGTCAGGATTTGTTCTCTTCTTCGTACTATAGTAGCGTGTTTATCCGTGTTCAGACAAAACCTACATTCGCCATAGAACAGGATTTTTTGACAGTTCACATGTCTATGCCAACATCTCTATGCCAACCGCTCATTACAACACTGCTAACGAAGATGGTGGGGTGTTAATGGCGGACAGCATAACGGGTGTCAAGAATGCAGTTCTGAAGTCGCCTTCCAATCGTGCAGATAAATAGATATATTTCTAGTGGACGGGAACCTTTGGATGTCAATCAATCATAAGATTCTGCATTTTCCCTAATTATTTTCTTCTTCCCGGAAAATACTGAAACATAAGCATCTCGTGCATTACAAATGAGGACAAATGAGGAAGTCCAGGACAGAGTTGGAGAAAAGAGGACTATGATGGCAGCTATACGTAGGAGAAGAGATGGAATGATTGGCCACCAGCTTCGACACAAGGGAATACTTGACGAGCTCATGGAGGGCCATATCCATGGAAGAAGATCAAGAGGTCGCCCCAGGACCACTTACATATAAAACATCCTTAAAGATAGAAATCTGCGGTGCTTCGTGGAGTTGAGCCGGACTGCACAAGACCGTAATGGCTGGAGACATTATGTTGCGAACCCCTCTTCGGATTGATCTATCATGATGATGATGAATGAATCATAAGATTTATCAATTTTTTTTTGTTATATTCTTATTTCCGGAAAAAAACTGAAATAATAAGCTTTAGCAATCCTAATGTTTACTTATTTGTTTTTTATTTCCGAACATTGTATTTGTTTAGTTGTTAGTAATACTACGACAGAAAAAAAAACTCTTCGAGGCTTAACATTGCCATTTTAACGTTACGTCTATTATAGAACGATGTCGTATGCATAAGAGCCCATGTTTCAAATCTGAATTTATAATTTGAATTTCATATTCTATGATAGAATGCCATTAACTGAAGTTTCGTGTCACCTTAAGTTAATTTAAGTTATCAAACTTTGGCACTATCAACATTACTTATGACTGAGTTTGCTTTAAAAAATAGTGGACATCTTTCTTTTATAAAATTCACTATGAAATAAAATATACAGAGCAAAGTCTTACTGCCGACCACGGTAACAGATTCAAAAATTATCTTTGTTAAATTGAAGATGCTGAATTCACTGGTGCTATTTGGATTGCTTTTCTTTCCTGAAATTTGAAAACACTGAAGAACAGACAAACGGATGCTAAAATCAAAATCCACTGAGTCGAGGATAATGATCCTTCTGTTTGTGTGCTTTTCATTCAGAAATCAATCTGATCTGAATTTGAAACATACAGATAGCAGATATGTCCTAAATTCAAAGGTGTCAGTAAATTAACGTATTGGAAGCAAACTATGTGCTTACGAATATATACAATCAGTGACAAAAAAAAAACGAAACACAATGAAGGAATCGTCTAATTTCAATGAAAAGATATGCAAATGATCTAAAATTTAGTTGATAAGAAACGTCAGCATCAACCCTTGGTTTTATGGAAATGTCCATTTCGTGGTCAACACATTCTGTTTGTCAAATGCATTCATATTAGTTTATCATCAGAAAGATCTCGACGATGCTTTGTAAGTCCCAACGAGCAATCGCAGAACTTCGGGAGAGCAGTTGAAGACTGCCAGAAGTCGACTGGTTAAGCAGCGGAATTGGCAAGGTTATGATGGATCCAAATAATACCACTGCTAGGGACAATCGGTTTGTAATTATGAGGCAAACCCTAACAACGGCTTCACTCTCCAGAATCCAGAGAGATTTGGCATCCTGTATGCAGCAACCGGTATCTATCCGCACCTTTGCCCTACGAATTGTAGTCAGTGCGGTTCATTCCTTTCGAACCTAATTTTTGTTAAAAGCAGAATCCATGACATGGAAAACCGGAGTCTCCGTCTAGAGTGGGTGAGATGCAAGAGAAACAGATCTGCTTTCGAATGGTCTCCTGTTGTTTAAATTTTAAATTTTAGATGCACAAGAATATGTCAAGAAAATTCTACAAGCCATTGTTTAAGCCTTTGCATCACCTCTGACAGGAGCAATTTTCCAACTGGGTTATGGAAACCACACACTGCACACCTTTCTCAACAGTGTCTTCAAGTAATTCAAACCATTTCTGGATAAGTCAGATCCCCAGACTTGTTCCCCTATTGACCAAGTATGGGATATGCTAGAATGTGAACTGCATCCATCCTCGAACATCTGGGATTTGAAGCAGCTGTTGAAGCAAGCTTTGCGTGATCTGTCGCAACACAACATCAGGACTTTCTTTCACTCCTTCCCACGCCATATATTAGAATGCATAGCACCTAGAGGCGGCTCAAGACAGTACTAAAATTGGAAGAACGATGCTACTTTGTTCAATAAAAATTTGTTTCTCCACTGCAACAGTTCTCTTTATCCAAATTGGTACTTACAATATTTCATGTAAATTGGACACTTCCTTCATGGTGCTTCAATTCTTTTTTGTTGGGATCGAATTGTCGAAAAGATGAACTATGGACTTTAAAACTAACCTCATGGTCAGGTGATGTAGATAAGTTAGGTGAAGTAAGAAATTTTCAGAAATGAAAGAATCTTAGACGCTCTTACTGTTCAATTTTTCTGTTTTTCTAATGGCTCCAAGTTAATTTCTAAAGCATTCAAATAATTATTGACCAAGAGCTCTAAACTTCCAAGAGCAGGCTATAGAAAAGTGACCCTCCCTAGCGAATCACAGCGACTATCCCGCTTTTAGTGGCAAAATGAGAAATTGCCAAATACGATCGAAATTAACAACCTTCCATCAATAAGATAGCATCGGACAAATCATATTTTATATTTCACAACAGAAGTATAAGTATGTGTCGGTGAACTTCTGTAGAGACGAGATACGATGACTTATACGTCTAAGACTAATACGTATTAAAATTAAAAAGTTTGAAAATTTAAAAAAAATAGTGCAAACAGTATTATAATTGTATGATTGTATAGTGTGCCTTCTAATAAAAGTTTTAAAAAAATATTAATTTTAAATTAAAGAAAAAAAATCATTAACTATAGTGATACTGTACAGTAATTTAGTGTCAGTGCATAATCATTAGTGAGAATTATAATAAAGTTGTAATATAACCAACTTCATGTAAAGTTCCCATATTTTTTTAGTAGATCTCTTCTCCTAATTCTTCTACTATTAAATATTTCTAACATCACACCAAATTTAAATGTAAAGATTTAAATCTTTTCGAAAATTTGCTTTGTCATATTAAATGTAATCTTTACATTTAAATTTGGTGTGATGTTAGAAATAACCAACTTCAGCCCAAATCCCTTTATATTAAATAACTCTGCACATTGATGTTTAAAAACTACAGCTCTTTTCATGATCAATACAAATTACGCATCATGTTTTTAAATTCATAGTAATTTCTCACTTTGGCTTGTGCCCCAAACCCTTTAATTCTCCTGACCAAAAAATACTGTATTGTTATCTGTTCTGTGTTAGTGTTGTTACTGTACCGTAGTAGTTAGTTCGAATATAATACAGTATTGCGGCTATTTAGGCAATGCAGTAGTATAAGTTCCTTTAACATATAATGTTCGCAGAATGTGCAATTCGCTTAACATGTTATCAGACGGAAAGTATTCAAATTATTATAAAATTAGTAATAATTGTTTAACAACTATTCTGCTAAACGATAATTTTAGTGAGGTTTCTCACTATTAGATTTCTACTGAAAGTTTTGATCAATAAAGATCTCTTCAATCTTTGATTTCGCATTCAAGATTTTAAGTAATAATTTCTGCATTTTTCAATGCAGTAATGGAAATGTAGAGATGTTGAAAATAACTTTTCAATTAAGAAAGTCACTATTACGTAACAATGAAGATATCTGCAGTAATCGCTTCGCATGGAGATTTTAATGCATAGCTGCGTATATTATTTAACTGTTTATTAAAAGTATACCAACAAACAGTTTGCATAGCATTGTTATCTGTGTTGTCTACAATGACGAAATCATGAACAGAACATGTGACTAGAAGAATACTCGTGAATTTTCGTCAGATCATTAAAGTGTTACTGCTTGGACAACGTCGTAGTAACAGTTCCAATTCATTCAAAATTCCATGGAGTTTTTAAATATCATTCCATAGTTTCCGTAATAACTCGTGAAAATCATGACTTCGTAAAAAAAAATTTAAGATTTCGGAAAAAGAACTTAAAAAAATTTTCACCAAATTATGAAGGAATATTAGCTTCCAAGAATTAGGCTCAACATGGGCGTCTGGAACTCCAAAGAATTTGTAAGTTTTCTTTTTTTTTTTTAATTTGACTTAATTAAATTCAAGTCATTAAAATTCAAGTTTTCTTAACTGTAAATATTTTAATCTTAATTATATATATTAAAATTTTTAAAGAAACTGTTGTTAAGACCAACGTATTCCGAAATAGATTAATAAGCCTAATCATTCGACATGGAGTTGGATTTCTAAATTTATTTAATGTCTCAATACTAAAAGGTTTTTATTCAGTTTTACTTTATTTCTTGCTGTTTTGATTTAGCATTTGTCCATTTCACATTTAGGAAAATCTCGGTAATTTTATTTGCAATTTGAGGTCATGAATATTTTTTTAACATGTAAATATTTTGTTTATTTCTGAAATTCGGTTTTTAAAAGTTTTCGGCTACAATTTCATTACTGTTCTTTAGCCAAACTTTTCATTATTTTGCAGTAAATACGGAAAACTAGGGAATCCTAGATAATAACATATTCATGGCATACTCATTGAAATCTTCAGTTTTATTCTCAGTTTTGAAAGTTTTCGGCTACAATTTGAATTCTGATCTTTAATAAAGCTTTTTATTATTTTGTAATAAACAGTATCAAGGAAAAGTAGGGTATCCTCTTGGGTAATCACATACTCATGGAAACCGTGATTGTTATTCTTAGTTTTAAGAATTCCAGATTTACCTATCGATCTTTTGATGAACGGGATGAATACAGAATAGTTGTGTGCTCTGTAAAACATGATGAAGGCCGAAATTTGAATTTAAGAGTGATCACTTGTAATTTCACTGTCTTAATAATCACCTATACTGGATTGTGGAGAAAGATATAGGAACTAAGGTCGTAAGGGTTATTTATTTTGTTTCCGAGGGCTTATTTTTGGAATTATGCGAAAAGAAATCTTTGATTTTTTAAAGATTTCTTTCGAAAATATCAAATATATAGTGATTTTCCGTGATACTATCAACCGTTTACGTAATTACCTCTTTTCTATTTTAAATAAGATACGATTTAAAAAAAAACATTTACATTCTTAGTGAAATCTTATCGTTATTAGACATGCCGAATGTTTCTGACCATTTCAAGTGCTACTTGCCGTTTCAAAGCCCATAACAAAAAGCAACTTGGATCCAAATTCAAAACAATAGCTTTAATAAAACTTAGAAGACTTAGTTCTTGATTTAACCTCTGTTAATTGACCAATGAAAGTTTCTTTCTGAAGAGTAATGGGAATTCATTAGGATTTTATTCAAACACTATTTCTCGATTTGTCTTATTTACTCATAAAGCAGGTATTTCCGATAGGAGCCACAGAAACTAGGGCTGTGCCGTTTCACAATGAGCTGAACTAAGCTGAGATCAGGTGTGGGGTGAGTTGCCTTCCCACAGTAATTCCTGGTACCAACTTAATTGGAGAATATGAAGACAAAAAAATTGTGACCTCAGCCGGCCTCGAATCTGGTTCCACCAGCTTTGTCTACCTACCTTTTGTGTTACTGAACCATTTAAGCTGATCATTGTTTTCAAAATGAAAATAGTGTTGTTTCTTGCTTCCAGTTCTAAAGCAATGGCTGCATTTCTGTATCAGGGAAAATAGTTAGTCTTATTTTGAACTAAATATTTTTTTACTAAATATTTATAGTTAAAATACCACTAATTCTTGAATTTCATTAATAAATTTGATTGAAAATGATTTAGGGGGAGATTTGGTCTTCCGTCATTCATGGGAATCTGATGACCATGAGTAACGGACCGAACCTCATCAACGTAGCCGGTGGCGAATGTATTAACACGTCTTCCAATGGCCGTGCTGATATTACCAGAGTTAGTGGACAAAATGCGGTGACGACAGTAATGGGCTCCTGCGTCATTACGAGAATTCGAGGCCCACATGTCATTACATCCTGCAAGATCAAAGACCGCGATACTCTCCGTATCACAGGCCAATGTGTGACGATTAAGGTAGTTGGTACAGTATTCCTTTTATTTATTAAGTGCTTAAGCATTTTGTGATCCATAATATCGTGCCAAATTAAAATTTTAGAAGCAAATGTAAATCATTTTGCTATTAATGTACCAGGTAAATCCGTGATTTCTTCCCACAATTTAAAAAAAAATAAATGGAGACTTACCTTATATTCTTTCGCAGTAAAGCTGAGGCAGAAATAGAAAATTTTACTGTTATAGTTTTACCTATTACCATTTATTGCTGTTAGGAAATAATTAAGCTCCAGAACGCAGGTCGACATAGGGAAACCCTCCAAACAATTTTTAATTTCAGAATGAAAACATTTTATATTTAGCCATCAATGACCCTTACTTTTAAAACTCGTTTCCCATCATTTTGAAAATAGTTGTAAGATTGTTTCACGGAACAGCTCTCTTTTCATGTTCATTAGAAGTTTTAATGCAATGGAAGTCTTATAACCAAAAAATGCAAATCAAAAGCTTCCCTACCATTCGGTTGTAAATAAAAATAACAGCTTAGTATAAATTGGGAAGTACTGATCAAAAAGCTACTGCTAGAACACAATATGGAGACACTGGGTGGTTTGATATTGATAGAGGTGTGCGACAGGGTTGCATTCTATCCCCGTTCCTCTTTAATCTGTACTCTGAAATGGGAATGAGGAAAGCAGACTTGGAAGAATCAGAGATCGATAGGAGGATTGGTGGTAGATTTAACAACCTTAGATACGCAGATGATACAACTTTGTTATCAGAAACTGAGGAAGGGCTGAGACAACTTGTAGGAAAGATCAAGAGAGAAAGTGAAAAGATGGGTCTCGTTAATATTAGAAAGACAAAGATCATGACGACTGCTGAAACAAAGGATAATAAAATAACCATCCATGGAGAACAATTTGAATGCGTGAAAGATTTGTTTCCTTGGATTCAAGATTGACCAGAGTCAAGGCTGTTGTCCTGAAATTAAGCGTCGAATCGCATTGGGCCACAGAGCAATGTTGAGCATGAATACAGTGTGGAAAAGTAAGGACATCGGTCTTTCGACTAAACGCAGACTAGTCAATACCATAGTGTTTCCTATTGCATTGTATGGATGCGAAAGTTGGACAATGAAGAAAGATGATTGGAGGAGAATAGATGGGTTCGAACTGGGGTGTTGAAGACGACTCTTACGAATTCCATGGACAGAAAAGGTTACAAACATGGAGGTTTTGAAACGCATGAAACCTGAAATTTCACTTGGCGGGAAGATAAATAGAATGCAGCTAAAATATTTTGGACATGTGTCACGATCTGATTCACTTGAAAATGCAATAATGCTGGGAATGATCAATGGGAAAAGAAGGCGTGGCCGACCGAGGATCACATAAATAGACACGATTAAAGCAATCACAGGCCTAAGTTTAGAGCAGATAAGAAGGAAGGCACAAGATCGGAAAGAGAGGCGAGAGATGACCCATTGAATCGCCAAGAGGTTAAATGGTTAAAAACATTAACATAAAACAAAAACATACGGCTAAATGGTTAAAAACAACAAAACTGTAAAATGTCCAATGCTTAGCTGTAGAAAATTTTGCGCTCAGAAGTCATAATTAAGATTAAGTAAAATTAGCATAAATATTAATAGTTTTGATCCTGCACAGCTACTAAAGATATGTAATTTTGTTGCATGTTTCTAAAATTACTATACAACTATTTGTTCTTCATTTCACCTTATTTCTGGAGCAGTATAGCCTCTCGTCACTCTTCCGCCATTAATTAAAAGTACTCTGAAATATTTGTGTTATCAAAGAAATAAAGCCTATTGATTGGGAAAGATTCATTTTCTGGGAGACGAGTGTGGTCATTAAGGATATAATAGTGAACAATTATAAAACGAGTTTTTTATTAATGTTCAAAAATATTGATGATTGATATATCGTAATTACAAGTAGGAAAAATCAAAAATAGTGGTTAGGTTATTGTCAGACAAACTGTCGTTTCTATTCATTACTTTTCCTGATATTTCGTAGTAATGTTTTATTTTTAATTTCATGTATTGTATTAAGCCTAAAGGGAAAGGCCTCTGCACCGACTGTTAAGCTGCTTCCAATGTAATAGGTTCACCAAAAAAGTACGTTCGGTATTACTTTTACGTACGTTGTCTCTAGTAGCTCTTAGGTGCCTTTATTGCCATTTTAGGTTGTATTGTGACAGTTGTCATATCAGCGTGCATTTAAATGAGAACTGATCAAAAACTGTAACAGCGTAGCTTGGAAGTTTTCATTCATCCGCCCTATTCACGAAATATTGCACCTTCGGATTTCGATTTATTTTGGTTTTAATAAAATTATCTTAATGGAAAAAATTCAATTCCCTGGAAGACTCCAAAAGCACCAGGAACACTTTTTTACTCAAAACGATGAAAAGTTGTGGTAAGATGGAATTATGAAGTTGTCTGAAAGATGGTAGAATGTAGTGGAACAAACAGTTTTTCAATAAAAGTTTTGGTGAAACTGAAAAAGATGTCTTTTTATTTTTTACTTTAAAAATCGAGAGATACTTTTTGACCAGCCCAATATTTTGTTGAAATAGTGGTTTTACTGGAAAGAAAGATGGTATCATAATTCAGGAATTTCTTAAGAACATAAGTGTAATTGTTGCAAATTAGAAAGTAAGTTGGAAAGCGCTAATGATTCTGAAACCAACTATAAATTTGTATTTTTAATAATGGATTGATGTTAGTTACGTTTATTACTTATCAGGCCTTTATTAAGCTAATAGCAATTAAGAAAGTTAATTAAGTACTAGAACAGTTTTGTATCTCAGTTGTGTGGATGAATTATTTCACTGTAAAATTATTCGATTTCACTGTAAAGGTGGGGCGGTAAAAGTCAGTAGAGTGTAGAATTTAATACTTCTGAACAATTATTGAAATTTCACCAGTTAAGATTAGTGAAGTTTGGGTATTAAGAGAAAACGATTAAAGATTTCGACAATCTGAAAGGATTCTACCAGTGAATGTGAATATTCCCGAGGATCAATTGCATGTTAAAAACAAAGGTTGTACAAACTACAGCCCACGTGATCTGGAAGGCATCCCGGAAAACTAGTGTCAATCGTTCCTCAAAATAGCACTTTCAGTCATTTTAGATAAAAAAGCAGTGAAAAAAAACTACTACAACCTTCGTAGCAATATTTCTAGGAAGAAAAGATTTTGTAGGAAAATATATTTCAAAAATGATCGCTAGGGGAAAATGTGACGCTGCGAATGTTTTTCCACAAGACGATTCATCACTGAAAAGGAAAATAGAGAGAAATAAATGATAATATTCTTTCTACATTTGTTAATATCCTTAACTAGCTATTGTGTTACTTCAGTAGCTCACAATCCCATTACTGTTGAGATAAAAGTAAATAGTGGTGTTGATCTCAAAGTACTGTTTTTTGCGCTAATATTTCTTGTCAATTCGCACCTAAACAGTTCTTAAAACTGTAGTTTTCCCTTCTTGGTGATATTTGAATATATTTGTTTTTTCCCACTGAAAGAAGGACTCCTAAATTGGCTAAATTTACACTCGGTCTTCTGAACAGA
>JAFIDM010062734.1:0-12796 GCA_023159025.1 Thereuonema tuberculata
CTGCAGTCCAAGAATACGCGCTGAGATATCCTGCACGAATGCCATCCTGAGTCCAATCAGTAGTGGCGTCTTGACAGACGAAAGGGAGATACTGCAAACCATACCATCAGCAGACGCACGTACGGTAGACGCCGCTGTAGGTGTGCTAGATGATCCGAGTATAAGTATTAGTAGGATCGCACAATGATGTCACCCTACCGTCCATTTCATTCTTCACGAAAATCGTCTTCAATTATTTCCATTACAACCAGATTCAGGGACCGCAGCCTGGTGATTATGATCGTCGTGTACACTATTGTGAATGGTTTCTTCAGCAGCATTAAACTGACGTGAGCATTATCGGTAAGGTTCTGTGCACAGATGAGACACAGTTCACAATGCTCTTTATTGGTCATTTACAATCCCCGCTTTACCAGTGAACCAAAGCCATCAAGTTCAGTGGAGTGTAATTGTATTAGTTGGAATCGTAGGGGATGTCATCATTGGTCCACAGCACATGCACACATGCAAGAAATCTACACTACCATCTTTGGACATACGGTGAATTCTGATCTGGCATAAGGTTGCTTCAAGATTCCTTGTGCAGTTCCAACCCTCTGTAAAAGTCATCCTCTGTGATGCTCATCATGTCAACTGCCAACAGATTTCGCGAGTCTCCCCGCCGTTTGTCAACATCGGGAATGGGAACTCGCACAGTGGCTCCCTAGGCGCAGGAGGAAATTTTTTGTCAGAATCCCTTTTTATGTTTTTGGCCTGCAGTTCGAGGTTCGATTTCGATTCCATTTTATTTTTGATAGCTTTCTCAATATTGAAGCAAACATTGCACAAAATGCTAACCCCCATAACCTTCTACTTCGTTATCGTCAGCATCGTCTTTAGGGGGATGCTCACAGATGGCATGAACGTTTTGGCTACACTTTCGACATGTATGAGCACCGCTGGTTTCTTTTAAGCAGACGCAGCAGGTAGTGGAAGAAGAAAGGTCTTCAGTAACCACGGAAATGGAAGCCTCTTCGATAACCATGGCTTCACCACTGCTTTGGTTTCCGTCATCGTGGATTGCATTCTCATTCATGTCTTCTGCAGAAAGCGCAGTCTCTTGTATTTCTTCATCTCTGTCTTCCTGCTCTTGTGTGGATTGTACGCTCTCTATTATTTTTTCGAGCTCTTTCTCTGTTTCCACGTCTTGTAAAACATCATCAGGTAGGGACGACGTTGTGAGGCCTATTTAGCTTTGCAGCCAAAGAGAACTTCGTATGGTGATCTTTTAATCCCAGAATGAAAAGCTCTGTTCTTCACAAGTTGGACGAATCGTAACCCCTCACTCCAGCAGCCAGAATTTTTATCTTGCATCCAAGCACACATATTTCCTGGTTAGCTCTTTCGACGCTCCCCTGGCTTTGTGAGTGGCGCGGCTTACCATGGACAATCTTCAAGGTGGCCCAGTACTACTTTCGGCTGCTTACCACCATGTTTGCAAATTCCCTGCCGTTATCGGACTGTCGAATCTTTAGAGCACCAAGCAACATAAATATGTCGACGAGCTTGTATGCTACTTCTTCTGCCCTCTTTGTTATCAGGGCCCTGAGAACCACGAACTTGGTGAGATGATCTTGGTACACCATTATAAACTTGTATTCCCCATCAGAATGGGATTGATAGTCAATGAGATCGACCTGACTACGGGAGTTGAATTCAGAAAAAGCACAACACCTTTTTTGATACCTTTTTGTTTTTTCTGGCAAGGCTCACAAAGCTTAATATACAGTTCAATATCACGACGGGTAACGTTCTTGTATTTGGAAGAAAGTTCTTTCGACATTCTGTCCCATCCTCCATGACCAATAGCCAAAGGAGCCTTATGAAGTACGTCAAATAACTCGGAGTCCGCGACGTAAAACAGGATAGATCAACTTACTCCCTGTGCGATCTAACAGACACAAAAATTCGCCTGTTGTTAGAATGTGCGACGAATATAATCATCAGTGTCGTAATCTTGACAATTTTAATATGTATAAGTCTTTCAAATTAGCCATTGTTTAGAGTCATCCGATTCCCCTGCTGTTCCTTTTCTCTGTCTTTTTTATCTTTCTTTCAACTTCGTCTCTTTCCTTCTTTCCATCTTCAGTCCTAATTTCTTTATTATCTCCTTATATGTTAGTTTTTCTTTTAGAGATACTGGAACTGGATTTATTCCCGTTGTATCTTTCCTATAAAATAAAATAAAAATAAAATAAGCTGTCCTAGATTCTCCACAGGATAGCTCATGATGCAAGAACCTTTTGTTTACTCAGGTACAGCCTTGCATTTCTTCAATTTATAATAAACACTGGGTGTTCATAATTAATTTTCAAATTTCGAAAGGCTGTAATTGCTGAAGCAACCATCGGCATGACTAAATTTCACGTGAGGACATCCGTGGTGATGGTATTTTACTGGGCGCAAAAAAAAAATTACTTCCCAAGTTCAGAGGCAGCCCGTGGTAGAGGATGCGAAGAATTTATCGCAGAAATGTAACTATGAAAGAAATGAATAGTTAATGAATCCAATGGAAGCAGAAATGGTAAAACGTAAAACTAAGATTTCCAAAAAATCACAAAAAAATCTGCTTTTGCATATTTCGTAGGAGGCGAAAGCCAAAAAGCCTCCTCGGCTGATTGAGATATTTATCGTGAGCCACCTCTGTGGAAGGTGGAACGCTAAGCCGATATGTGGCGCTGTAATACTGTAATGGATAATGCAAATAGAAAATGTACTTGCCATGACACATGATTAAAAACTGCTATAGAAGCAGACAGATAACATTGTCTTTGCATAATGACAATGTGACCAAAGGATCTCGCACTTTTTGTGAATCTACTTTTATCATAATAACAGCATTTCGAAAGCTTAGGACAGTAAAGGAACAAAAAAGTGATAAAAAATGATCGAGAAATTTGAAGAGAGAGATCAATTTCAGTTACAACCCCTTGTTCCAAAACTTCAATCAAATGGAACATTAAACTTCAAATTCTTTAACAAAAACACCAAATCATAACATCACCGATATTTCGTTCCTTTTATCAAGAAACTTTAAGATGGAAAACATTCCACAAAAACGTTTAGATCGTGAATGATTTTTTGATGTTGAGTTTATTGTTGATAGTTTAGAAAAGAAAGAAGGTTTCTTTTCTTTTGAATGTATTCCTTGTTAAAGTTTAGTGATAAAAGGAACGAAATATAGGTGATGTCATGATGTGGTACTTAGGGGACGTCCATTAATTCCGTGAGGTCAAAAGGGGGAGGGGGGGTCAACGAAAATCTCACGTAAACTTTTTCATTCAGGGAAAATATATATCATAGCAAGATTTCCGTTTTTTTTTTGGTTGTTAAAGCAAGATTTCAATTTGTTTTTTTTTTTGTTTTTTGGTTAAAGGAAGATTTTTTTTTTTATTTTTATTTATTTTTTTTTTTGGTTGTTAAAATTTTTGAAATCTCACCAAGGGGGAGGGGGGGTCCGGCAAAATCTCACCAAATCTCACCAAGGGGCAGGGGGGGGCGGGTCCAAATTTTTTAAAAACCACCTCACGTAATTAATGGACGTCCCCTTATGTTGATGAATTTGAACAATGCTTTGCATTTAATATGTTTATAACGATATTTATTGGATAATTAGCAGAAAGTAGATCAATTCTTTTTCGTTGCTTGGCTTTATTACTTTAATAAACTGTTCTATATTGATCGATACTCTAAATAATGTAAATGAGTTCATTGTCTTTCTTTTTATGGCTGTTATATTGATTGTTCCAAGAGAAAGTGAGTTTATTTCTTTTAATTGTATATCAGTCAACATAAGAAGATCAGGAAATTTAACTTTCATTTCGTATTCTTATCGTAATATCTCATATCATTACCTGAAAAAAAGTTCAAGCGGAATTTCCTATTCTACAGGTATGAAAAAGTCCATCATCATGAGAAAGGGAGTAAGTCCATTTTATTGACTTCATTAAAACCAAATTCACTTTCAGAATTTTTATTTCACCAGAATGCATTTTATAAAAAGAAAATATTGTTTTTAAACAGTTTCATTTTATTTCATTTTACTTTAACATTTTTTGATAAAGTCAATATAAGCAAAATTATAATTATAATTACAATTATATCAGATCTAAATTTCCTCTAGATATTCATTTATTGCCCATCTATAAATATGAAATACCAATTCGAAAATACATTTGTAATTATAAAACTAATTCAAGTTCTCATCTAAATTCTGATTGTCAATGCAAATTATATAATAATAAATATAAATGGAATTTTCATAAAATTATAATATTATAATAAAAAAATTAGATAAATATCTTTATAAGAAGTAATAAAATATACACTTCAAAATTAGGCATAATATCGGAAGGCCAAATTCAAATGCATCCTATTCGAGTTTAGCAATGCAAAGATTTCAATCAATCATTTGTTTATATTAATTGTTTATATTAAACAATTTTTAATATAATTGCAGCAGATTTTGAAAATTTATTTACAAATATACCTTTAGATTCTTTATTACAACAAATAAAATTTTTAATTTCAGAATTTATTATAAATAATTTATTTAATATTTCCATTAAAAAATTTCTTAATTTTCTTCAATTTAATTGTTTAATAAATTATTTAATTTATACAATAATTATATTGAATTTGATAATGAAATATATTTCCAAATCAAAGGTGTTAGTAGGGGGGTAAATTAAAATAGCATTCTTGCTAATTTATTGTTATTGGCATATGAATATCAATTCAGTATTAATACCCCTATATAATTTAAAATGTATAGATGAATCAAATATAGATGATTTGATTATTTTTAATACTAATTTTAAAATTGATTATACAAAGTCTGGGTACATAGGGGATAATCACATACTGTTAAAACAAAACAATTTTGTTTAATTATAATGTTAAGGAATTACAGTTTCAAGATTTCCATTATTTTCAATGCATAATTTGATGCACCTTGCAAAATTTAGGTGAACTCGATTGAGAGCCAACATTCGATCTGGGGAGGAAAAATAACATAAATAAATAACATTATTTTATTAAATAAATAAAAAAACATAAATAAAAAACATTATAGATATAAATATCATTATAATTAAATAAAATAGTTTTGTTTCAACAGTATGTGTTTATCCCCTATGTACCCAGACTTTGTGGACACCCTGTATAGAAGACAATATTTATAAAAATATTATAAACTTACAACAAACTAATAATAATTCTGATTTTGTTAATTTTTTAGATTTACGAATTTATTATCATCAACAAATACAATATATTAAACCATTTAATAAAATATTTTTTTTTACATTTAAAATTAAGAGATTTCATAAATTAACCAGTAATGGTAGTTTAAATTTATTTAAAAATATTTTTATTCAAGAGCTCAAAAGATATCTTGATATTAATTCTAAATTTGAAGATTTTTTACATAATTTAAATTATCCTATTAATGAACTTATAAATAATAATTTTCCATTTCAAGTTTTAAATACATAAATTTTAAAATTTCAAAAAAAAAATTAAATTTCAAATTTAAAAAAAATATAAAGTTAAAAATACTCATAATTTTATTTAATTATTTTAATTCTTCAAGATAGGATTTGTTGATTTATAATAATTTAAGTTATCTTAAGACAATTCAAAATTAAGTTCTTTATTTTAGAAAGTTTTGAGTTTGATCTGATGACTGTCATCTATTTTTTTTTTTTCATTTGTTTATTTATTTAAATTTTTTTAATATTAAAAGTGTGAGATAATTGATTTTAGTTTCTAAAATAAATATAAGTATTATAAAAGTGCTTTAAACATAATTTTAAAGTAAAATGTAAATTGTTCAAATCATAATTAAAATATGACGTCACTAAGAGAACAGTCAATTATTGTCTGCGGAATTAACAGGCAACGACAATAATGTAGTAAGTAACTATGGAAACCGCAAAGCCGCTGCCATGACAATGAGTAGTCAAATAGAAGCTTCCGAGGCGAACGGAGCTAAATGCCTGGAGTTCTTAAACTCCTATAGAATGGAAATATTTGCCATTCGAGCTAAGTAAAGTTAATATGAATAATATTAAGCAATAAGCATAAATTTAAGCTAGTAAGCATTAAAGTTTGAGTTTCGTTAAGCAATTCAATAACTGAATTGTGAGTGTGACCTATCGAATAGTAAAACGGTCAACAGTGAATTTCATCCCGGGAACCCAAGGAGGCCGAGATGGAATGTAGGTTTAAATTTGGCGGCTAATTCTGAAGTAGCATCGCAGATTTACATTATTTGAAGTAACGTAATGTAACAACGAACTCAATGAACTGTAAGTTAAGAATTTTACTTGAATTTTCCATGCGCGGACCAAAGGATAAAGTTTACAAAGAGGCTTACGGGAACATACAAAAATAGCGGACCTTCGAATCAACGGAGTCACTAGGCATCGAGAATACAAATAGTTGAAGATAGTTAAAGTATCTTAGGTATCCAATAATATTAATGCATCTAAGTAGGAACATTAGGAATTAATATTATTATTCATCGAATGTGTGAGATGAAGTTAGGATAAATTGATAAAGAACTATTTGTCAGATGGAAACGAACATTCGACTATATAAAGACTTGGTGAATGATAAACTAATATTATGGCAGCCTAATCTATTCAAGTAACAAATAAATAGTAAAAAGGAATTTACTACGTGGGAATAAATTAACTAGGAAGGAATATTTTAAATAATAGATATTCCAAGATAAATCGTTGAAACGAAAGTGTAATGTCATTAATAGATGTCATTAATTCATTTGATCTAGACAGAACTAATAATCATACTAGATGAAAAGGTTTCATTAAATAAATCATACTAGATGAAAAGTTATATTATTAAACATCATCCACCAGAAAATAAATGTCATAAACTACATTTATTAACTGGAAAAAAAAAGAATTTTCAAGGAGATAAAATTCTATCTTGGTGTTTAAAACATGTGTTCTCAGTTATTAGTTTTCAAGATAGGATTTTTAAACAAGTCAAAGGTTTCCCTATGGGGTCACCTTTGTCAGGGACATTGTGCAATATTTATATGAATTTTTTTGAACAAAAATTATTGAAAGATACTAAATTTAGAATGGATTATTATCGCTATGCGGATGATATATTATGGTTCGGAACAAAAATGCAATTTAGTAATTTTTTCAGTGACATTAACAAGAGACACAAGGACATACATTTCAAAATGGAAGAAGAAATCAATGACTCATTAAATTTTCTTGATCTGAAACTAATAAAAAAGATAACAAAATATTAATGAAGCATTACATTAAAGATTATAAAAGTGACCATATTTTAAAATTTGATTCTGGACACAATATGAATATAAAAAGGAATATAATTGAGAATTATTTAATTAGAATTGATAATTATACCAGTAATGAAGAAGATTTTAATATAGATGTAAGTGATATGAAATCAAAATTAAAAAAGAATGGTTATACTGACAGATTCATAGATAGTTCAATAAGAAATTATAATAAATTTAAGATAAAAGAATTGGATAAACATAATGAAAATAGATTTTTCATTCCGTATCTGAATAAGAACAGCTGGAAATTAAAAGAAATTGGTAAAAGATATAGAGTAAATTTACATTTTGAATATAGAAATAAATTAAAAAATATTTTTTGTAAAAAGTTAAATTGCAATAACATGAAGTTTGAAATGGCTGTTGTTTATAAATTAGATTGCCTGAATTGCGATTCGTTCTATCTTGGGGAGACGAAAAGAACAGTTCAAGAACGCATGGGGGAACACGAATATTATATTAGACAAAAATTAGTACAGGAATCAGAAATTGCTGAACACTGTAAAGACTAGCAACATTGTATCAATTGTGAAGTAAACATTTTATATAATGAAACAAATACAAAAATTAGAAGGACAACAGAAAGCCTATGTATCCGAAATTCGAAAGAAAAAAATCTCAATAGATATAATGGAGTTAAAGTTAGGAAAAATTTCGTAAAATTGGCTAGAGAAATGATTAACAAAAAATTTGTAACCTCTAACAAAAAGGTAATAATCGAAAAATTAAAGTGTTAATAGTCTTTATATGTAAGAATAATCATATATTTTTTTAAGAATTTGTGATTATTAATAATGTGTGATTATTGTATTGTAGATTATGATCTTTTATTATTATTGTATTAACGTTTTTTAATTGTTAATATCAATATTTTAAGGTCATTGTCCACAGTCAATAATTGACTGTTCTCTTAGGACGTCATATTTTAATTACGATTTGAACTATTTATATTTTACATTAAAATTATGTTTAAAGCGCTTTTATAATACTTATATTTATTTTATAAACTAAAATAAATTATCCCACAAAGCTCCCTCTGCTTTGAACGTAATTTTTTTCCTTTTCTTAATCTTTTCATTCCATACCTAATAATCTTATGAAGGTATTTAATTTCATGGTTGATAAAGACTTTGTCAAACCGTCTGCTGTATTTCTAGTTGATTCGATGTACTGCAAAATTAATTCATTCATTTCTATGGCTTCCTTAATCACATGATATTTAATATCAATATGTCTGCTCTTATGCTTATTAATGTTGCTCGATGCAAGCTTGATCGCCGCTTGATTATCGCAGTACACTATACTAGGATTAGTAACATATTTGCTTTCTTGTATTTCTGCCAGAACATTTCTTATAGCTCTGAATTCATTCACGCTGATCGCTAACGAAATGTATTCCGCTTCCTGGATAGAATTTGCAGTTACCTGTTGCTTCCTAGTTAGCCAATGTATGGCTCCATTACTCAGAGTCATGACGCATCCGGTTGTGGATTTCCTATCCAACAAATCATCTGCCCACGATGCATTGCAGAATGTCTTTAATTGATCTTCTGATTTGGAATAAACCACCTTCAAATTTTTCGATTCTTGCAAATACCTCAGAACTCTTTTCAATTGCATTTTATTCTGTTCGTTGGGGTTCGTCAAATTTCTTGAAAGTTGATTCACCGCATAATTTATATCTGGTCTGTTGGTGTTTCTCAAATAGTTCAAGCTTCCAGTAACACTACGGTAAGTTGTTTGGTCTTGTTGAGTTAAACAAGACTCTTATCAATTAATACTCTTATAAATTAAGAACTTCCGTTTATCTTCTATTTGTGTAGAAACTCCCTTGCAATCTTGCATTTTAGTAGAGTTTAGAAGATCACAAATAAACTTGTACTGGCTTATTTCCAACTTTCCTTCTAGGCGATTATATTGAATTTTCATTCCTAAAAACTCACCAATGGTTCCCAATTTCTTAATTTTATACATGGACTCTAACTTGTCCAATGTACGATTGACCTCTTATGGGTCCTTACTTAAAATTAGGATATCGTCTATATATACAAAGATTATCACTATAGATGATCCATTTGTATTTATATATATGCAAGATTCTGATTTAATCGGTTTAAATCCAATCTAATCTAATCTGTTCTTTAATTCGTTGTACCACTGTCTGCCAGCTTGCTTTAGACTATATAAAGCCTTTATAAGACGCACTCCATCATATTTATCTCTGTTACAGATTACTCCCTCTGACAGAGTTAGGTAGATTTCTTCTTCTAATTTTCCGTATAAATACACAGCTTTTATGTTGCACTATTCAATATCCCAGTTTTAGTCTGTAGCCACAGCTAATAGCAACCTTACATTAGTCATGCGTGGGGTTGGAGCATAGGTTTGGTTATAGTCCAGGTACCATTCACTACCAATCTTGCTTTGTATCTTTCAACTTCCCCATTTTGATGATATTTAACACGAAATATCAATTTCGTTGTTAATGGTGTAGCATATTTTGGCACTTTTACATATTTCCATGTATCGTGTTGACCAATATTTTTTAACTCATCATCAATGGCTTCTTTCCATTTATTGCATTCATTACTTGCTACAGCCTCATTGTAGCTCTTCGGTTCATTTATTTGAATATGGAATGCAGATACACTAATGGACTTGGATCTTGTCATTTTCCCAGATCTCAGTTGCATACCTTCATCCTCACTTTCCTTTTCTTGTTCTGATTCTTCTTCAGATTCTGCTAATACCTCTTTTCCATTTATTATGTCTTCTGAATCACTCGATTCAACTTTAATAGTTTTCCTTAATGCAAATGCATCTTTATATTCTTGTGATGTAAATTCTTTGGACTTTATCATGTCAGCTCCTAATAAATTTTCATTTATATAAACGTGGCTTGTTTCTTCAAGTTTACGTTTATCTGGAATACAAATTTTATAGCCTCTTATTTTCGGTGAGCAGCCTACAAAAATTCCTCTGACAGCTCTGTCCTGAAATTTGGAGGTTCGTTGTATCTTTGGTACTTCATATATAAAACACTGCCAAATTTTCTTAGATGCTTGACATTAGGCTTGTATTTGTTATTATTCCATATTTTCACTGGAATCTCATTATTGATACTTTTGCACGGTGTGCGAATTACTAGGTAATTAGCGCACTCGATTGCAAACGCCCAATAACTCAGGGGTAACTTAGATGCATGTGAGTAAAATGCGTGAGGTGTCAAATAACGAACGATTGTAATGTTCTGCTTTTCCATTAATCTGTGGAGTGTATGGAGTCGACAGACAATGTTTGATTCCTTTTCTCTTTAAATAAGTTTCAAGATCCTCGTTTAAATATTCTCGTCCCTGATCGGACATAATACGTTTAACCTTCTTGCTCATTTGCCTTTCGATGAACTCAATAGTCTTTCGTCTTTTGAGCAACTTCAATCTTTGATTTTAACAGATAAATGAATCCTCTTCTGGAAATATCATCTATTAACGTTAATATATATTGACTACCATACGGATTACTAATATTTATTGGACCACACAAATCGGTGTGAATTATCTCCATGGTTTCATTGGATCTTATATAGTTTAGTTTTCTATGTTGCGTTTCTGTTAACTTCCCAATCTTGCAGGGTTCGCAAATAGACTTTACATTAACTGTCTTAATGTCAACTCCTCGAAGTGGCTTTTCTTTGACAATATATTTAAGCTTCGGATAAGAAATATGCCCTAGCCTCTCGTGCCATAAGGTATAACGATCAATCTCTGTCTTCACGTAACATCTATGAACTGGACGCATTACTCTGACTTTTGCATGGAACAGTTTGTCTTTCAAATATCCTTTGATAACTTTATTCCTGTGTTTATCGGTTACCCTTAATTATTTGAGTAAACCCGTTTATGGCTAGTTGTGTGGCCGATATCAAGTTAACTCCTAGATTTGGGACATGATAGGTGTTGGTCAACAATAAAGATACCTTTCAATGTTGGTTGATATAACACGACAGCTTTACGATTCCTTTTCCAATAGCTTGTATTGGCTGCATGGATGCCCCATTAATGTTTATTGGCTCAGGAAGTTTAGTGTATTCTTGAAAGTCACTTAGCTTACAACTTATATGGTTCGTTGTAGCGCTATCAAGCAACCACACGTTATCCTTCACGTTGGCAATCATACATTTAGGCTCTGTTGATATAGTTATTACTGCAGAGTAAGGATTTTCCTTGCGTGATCCTTTTCTGTCACTAAATCCTTCATTATGTTTCTTAGATTTAGTTTTATACTTAAATTTACAGTTCCTAGCTAAATGTCCAGGCTGGTTACAAATATAACATTTCCGTCTATTTTGACCTTTTTCAGTACATACTTTGTAACTGTTTACTTCATGCTGAGTGATCTCCCTTTTATCATTGGCTTTTCTATCCACTTCATGTATTAGCTTGTCAATTAATATTTCAAATTTGATCTGTGGCGTGTCTTCAGTTAACATCAAGCCTTGGGCAGTGGCATCATACTCTGGTGGTAAACCCGACAATAAAATCCGGCAAAGCTCGTTATCTGCTATGGTTCCACCCAGCTGTTCTAATTCTTTTACTAAAAGTTTCATATTCATTATGATATCTTCCAACTTTTGAAAGTTCTTAAAATTGGATATTTCATAAATCTTTCGCTTTACTCTAGTTATCTTTAGATTATCTAATTTGTTGTATTTAGTATCTAACTCTTTTAGTAATGCACAAGGATCTATTTCTTCCTTGATTAACAGCTTATATTTGTTATGTAACTGATTAACTATTGTGCCATAGGCCCTCTCCGACTTGTCTTTTAACTTTCTTCTCTCTACTTTGTCTTTGACATTTTCAATGTCGCTGAGAGATATATTGGCTGCTTTTCATAAGCCATCTTTCATTAATGGATTCTTTATTACAATTCATTTATAAGTACTAAATCCATACTTGCTCTTTAAATCACTTCGTAACCTATTGAAAAAACTTCATCTACACTTCAGTTTATTATCAAATTTTCGGAAGAATTTTCTATCTTCCTTCTTCAAGATTACAATGTATATTCAGGTGATACCAAATTACAAAAGATTTCTTAGCATGGTTGTTAACAAAACTTAGCATTTATCCTTAAAATGCTACTAACATATTATTATATTTACAATTGTTTCAAATTTAACAATTCTTAATTTTAATACAATTGTTTTATTTTACTAACAATCGTTATAATAATCATAATTTTTTTAAATTCGTCGATGATTACACTTTTTTTGTTCTTGTTCATATGAATTTTTACCATTTCCCTAGCTACATTTATGAAAATATTCTCAACTTCCAAACCTTTGCTTCTATTGTAATTTAAATTTCTTGTGTTTCTGATTATTATGCTTTCCAGTATTTTTCTTGTTTT
>JAFIDM010062737.1:0-12793 GCA_023159025.1 Thereuonema tuberculata
ATCATTGTTGTTGTTGTTGTAAATGGGATCATTTTGAATCACTGGTCTTGGAGAATTACACTTAATAATGGGAAAGAAATGCTACTGTCGTTTAGATCTCAATCCGGAAGTCATGTTAGTTGACAGTCAGAAGTCTCCCATCCTTTAACGAAATAAAAAAAACTGAAGAAGAAACATCTAAGTCCCTCGCCTTAAACAGGAAATAAGTATTTGCAAATAAAACTTGCTCTGATCTGTCACACCATAAAGAAATAAATCTACAGGGTGATTTAAAATTCTCTAAACAAACTTTCGAGGTAGTTTCAACTCAGTAAGACAAACAAAAAACTTTAAATAAACATGGACCTGGAAATGAATAGTTTTTCGCGAAAAACATCGTTTTCTTTATTCCATATATTTTTTTATTATTATTATTATTTTTCTTGGTTGAGATAAAATGTTGAAATAGAATGTTGAGATAAAACTTGTTTCAAAATATACATAAATTAAAACGCAGATATACAAAATAGGGAAAGAATGATTTAATAAACGGTGTTGGAAAAAAGCAAACAATGAGTCGTGAAACGAATAGTTTTCACGAGAAACGTAGTTTTCATTATTGAATGTATGGTTGGTCATTTCAGGACCCAGTACTTGTTCTTGTGGTTTGTTGTTTGTTTATTTCCAACACCGTTTATTAAATCACCCTGTATTGTATATCTGTGTTTCAATTTATAAATATTTTGAAATACCTTTTCTCGCGTCATACTGTGCCAACAAACCACTGTACATGAAAAATGAAAACTACGTTTTTCGCGAAAACCTAATCATTTCCGGACCGATATTTATTTGGACACTTCTTTGTTTGTCTTCCTGAATAGAACCTACCTTTAAAGTTTGTTTAGGGAATTTTGAATCACCCTGTATATTAAACAAGAAAATGATAAATCATTAATTGAAGTGATATTATTACCTGGCTTTTTATATTTTTTTCTCTGTAAATACAACTCGAACTTCATTTAATGTCCAATGAGAGATTGCCAAAGACAAAGTTGAAATTCTCTCTTTAAGAGTAGTTCTTTAATGTATCTCTCTAATACATTCTATGTCGTTATCTTTCAATGTTTTTAATTCTTAAGTTCAAGTTTTTTTAATATATTTTTAATTTTAATTTTTAATTTTATTTTTTAGAATTTGAAATGTCGAAGATCTATTTCTTTGGACAAACATTACCAAAGATGGCTAAGAAGATCAAAGGCGAATCTACGGAATTCCAATTCAAAGGCATTTATGTGAATTGTCGGCCGTTGATAGTGATATCACAGTTCTGTGGAATTTTCCCTATAAGTAATGCTTATAAAACATCACCTTATCACCTTAGTTTCCAGTTCCGCAGTTTTGCCAGTTTCTACAGTTTATTTGTCAATACTTTCTTTCTCTTAGCCTGTGTCCTTTACCTAATTCAAAGAGTCACGAGTGAAAAGTCACTCTTTCATGAGGTGGTTTTTGGAATTTTGATGTTACTGTTGGGATTACAAACCTGTTTTGCTTTCGTAATTATGCTGAGAAAAGTAAATGAAGTTTATTATTTAATAAAAAATATTTAAATAAATCTTTCTTAAATAAAAACAAGGTGTAAGGAAAGAATGAAAATATTTTCGATCTAAAATAAAAGTAGACTGAATATGGTTGAAATATTTTGCAATACATCTTTACAAATTAGATTTATCATTAAAGCCGATCAAAGACGAATTCTACTCATTTAACAAATATTTATCAAATGATAACAGCAGCAGTTATATAGTTTATATTTAATAGTTTTCTTATATTTGTTTTGATTTGACTGGGAAGATTATCAAAGTTAATGCTGGAAGGTATTTAACGCTAGGTGGATTAAATCCAAATTACAGGCCTGTAATTTTTCATGGATAAATTAATTAAAAGGTTAAAAATCAGGACGTTTGAGCCTAACCAGTATTATAACCACATATTTGGGATACCTTCAGCATATTTTTGTTTTTGAGATAAAAGATTTCGGCTTGATGTTAGTTTGTAGTTATATAAAATTTAAAAAAAAATCGCTGAAGAGGCATATTTATCTTTGTTAAATTTAAGAAGTTATAGTAATCAAATATAGATACAATTCAATTTAAAAAGTATTGGAGATGACTTTGTCCGTTTTGGACTTTTATTTTTCTTTCGAATTAGATTGGGAGGGGGGGGGTATTTTGATTTCACTCTAGCTGTACTCTAAATGTATTTTTTTATGTTAATATTTATTATAATATTGTCTTAAAATTATGAAGAAACTAACCTTATTTTTGTTGCCCAAAAAATAGCAATTATAAACTTTCATTAAAATCTTTTTTCAAATTGGTCATCATTATGAAGTTTTTTTATTTTTATTTCTGTTTTACAAAACGCTACATCTTATTATTTGAATATGCTTCCTTAAAACTTGGTTCGATGTTATATAGAGTAAACATTATAACATCGAACCAAGTTTTAAGGAAGTATACATCTGAAATTTTTAGTTTTGATATAATAAAAAGACAGTTGAGTTTAACTTTTTGATGGGATTATCATATTTTATGTTTCTATATTTTCTATTTCAGGCGGAGAAAATTGTCGTAATAATCAAGGAAATCGAAGATCTTGGAAAACAACTTCATGTCTGGAAATACAGTAAAAGATGGGCAGTTTGGATTGTATCCATGTCATTAGTTGATGTATTCCTACCTATAATATTTGCATTCTTTTCAAACATTCTTCTACCACAGGAACTCAGAGAAGAACTTTCCCTTAGTTTTCTGACTATTATCAAGTGTATTCTGGTGGTAATACTTACAATGCTTCGAGTAAATATGATTAGTCCTATTTTCATTTTCATTCATTATGTTCATTTGGCCACTGAATGCTTTCAGTCCATAAATAAGGAACTTTCTCGACTTCTCAAGTTCAACAATACTTTTATCATTGGTCAAAAACTAGCGAATTTGCGCTTGCTTCACAAGAGAATCTGCAAAATGATCGAAGAATTAAATGTCGTCTTTACTTATTTTATTTCCATTTATTATGCTGAATATAGCTTCAGTCTTTGTGTGTTTGTGTACATGCTAATTCTAGACGAAAGTGATGAAATGCCTTCAGTTTCATGGGTGTTCTGTGCAGTTATTATGTTCACTAGACTCTTTGGATGTTGTTATTGTTTTGATAGGCAGAAGTACAAAGTAAGTTTTTCAAGTAGACTCATCATTTATTTATTTATTACTCGGAAAACTAACAAATGTGAAATATCAATTTCCTATTTAAAAAAACAATGCTTGAAATCAAATTATTTGGTATTTGACAAACCTCTGACAGTTGTTGCTTGGAGTTGACACTAACACTCTGATAAAAAAAATGCACACGTGCACATTCTAAACTTTCAAATCTTCTATTACCATTACAATCATCTTTGCGTTCAGAATTTATCTTTCAATTCAGACCGGCGCGCATATGCCATGGAAGAACGGACTTCTGCGGACTTCAAAGGACTTTACAGTCGTCGCGGCGAATGTTGAAACCGGAAACACATTATCATTGACTAATTTCTCCTTTATCGATGCCTTGAGCTCCGCAGAAATATCAATCTTAATTATCAAAAATAGGAAATATCAAAAATCTCACATATATTTTCTTGAAATCGACGAGCAACGTTACGAATAATTCTCCTAGCTTCACTGTTGAGAACTTTTCCTCGTCGAAATGTTGAATGTGAAGCAGCGACCGCCATTTTCTCTGCTATTTGAATATGAACGACCGGCCAGGAAAGGAAAATCTATAATCTGCATTGCATTCTGGGAGTTTCATCTCTAGTCGTGAAGACTTTAGGAGACTTCATCAGCAGTTTGTGACGTAAAAATCCTCAGTAGTCTGATGCCCCAAATCACAGTAGGTTTTAGAGATTGGCGATAGCTGAATCAGCGGCAGGCTAATGCTTTGTAGTATGAGCGTTGCGGGAACAATTGTTTTCAGACAGCCAATCACGAAACACTTCGTTGCTTAAATGAGGAATCGGCATCCTTTTTCTTTCTAGATTCATATTTTCTTTTTTTTAATTTCTGAGTGAAGATCAAAAAGCGTTCAATTATCGGAGTATAGATATTTAGTAAACGTGTGTAAGAAAAGATAAAATGGGCTTTAAGAGGTTTCTAAATAAAAATAAAGAAAAAAACAAAGAAATTTGAATCGATGAGGTTGTGATCTCGTTTCTCTTCGAAATGACTCAAAATTAGAATTCTAAAATAAACCGTATCAGGAAAGTCTAATTCTATGTTGCATTTATCCTGTGTTTTATTTGTTATGAACTGTTTATATTGGACTTTACTGATCTATGAAATAAAAACTTTACTGTTTACCCGTTTCGCCGTTCCTCAAATATGCATGCCAGGATACACAAATCGTGACTCTGGCAATGTTCGTCCAGTTTTGAAGAATATCACACTCACTCACCCAACTCTCTTTCATTTTACTCCAGCCACCATTATAAACATAAATAAAGAGTTTACAAATAACCTGTTATCTTTGCTGAGAAGATCTATTTTACAACTTTGCAGCGAAAACTGATGAATTGTGGGAAAGTTTCATTTCCTTTCCGTGTTTTAGAGAGGCGATGTTTGTACAAATGCAGTTCTCATATATCTCCAGCTCCCCAAGTCCGTTCCGCAGCGCAGACGCTAACATATGCGCATCCAGCTTTATCACAACAAATTACAAGCGCTAACTATTTCCTTATAAACAATACCTTTTCTTTTTTAGTAAATATTTATGACAGTAATTTATTCAAATCTGCATCGCTATCATAAAGCTCTACCACTTAAGCTCTACAGTGTATCGAAATCATACATTGAAACAGTCTGTTGGCAAATGATTGGCGCAGTTGAGTGTAGGCAACGTTCCACATTACGTGATTTAGCACATGGTAAAAGCTATTGGGGCAGAACAAAGCAAAGCAGTTGATATTAGCAATGTAAAAAAAATAATAATTTATGTCATATCTGAAACTTATCCAAAATCAACGCGAAATCCTTTGAGTATGCATCATTCTTGAAAATAATATATATATATAAAAATAGCGATCACGTGTCTTTTTCTTGTACTCACGGGAAAGGAATGACATCTGCTGTAGTATTCGCGTATTATGAAGACCCTCCTCTCAGGTAGGGTCAACCACTGAAAACGTTAGATCAAGTCTGTTACATGGGTACTCTTCGATTATAATGACTGTTTGTTTAATGTAAATTGTGAATTATCCAACTTTAATGCTTAGATTGATAATACACACTTTGACAAAAAAAATCAACGCACCCCGAAACAAAAACCGTTCACAAATAATCAAAAAATAAATGTGGAGATCAAAAAGTCGCACCAAATAAAAGAATAGCCGCAGCCACAGCGCATTGGAACTGAGCGTCGTGATGATGTATAGGGAGACAGTCGTTTAGAGTGGCAGTCGTTATATTTAAGTTACTGTAGCACTATTTACTAAAACCTTTTTCTTCTATCAGCATATTATTGTGAACATTTGGAACCAGTGTTATACTTTTTTAGAGTGGTGCACTTCATTAAGTTGTTCTTTTTTTTCTTCTTCTTCTTATTTATTTATTTATTTGTTTGTTTGCTTATTTATTTATTAACTTTTAATGTTTTTCAATGAATCTGATCCAAAGATTTTACTGTATATATCCTAAATCTTAAAAAATATATACATTCATGCTATCTCGAAAAGTCAGAGAAGAAAAATGAGACAAATAACAAAGAAAAATATCTAAGCCAACCCTAATACCATTTAATCGCTAGATTCTAATTTGCTACAGATTTTTCGCTGTTTCCATATGAAATTACTTATATTCTTTCTCTTCTGAAGTTGAACAATTCCTGTCGTTTGATTGACAACAAAAGCAAATTCAAAATTTCTTTAAGTAATCAAAGGATAAAAAGAATAGATTGATTTTCATGTTTACCATAAAAGTGGTAAACACGAATCTTTTGAAGAAATCTTTTCATTTTAAACGAATCTTTTGAGTTTGAAAGTTATTAAAGAAAAGTCAATTTTGAACAAAGTACTTTCTTTCGACCTAAATATAACTTGAATTTTGAATATCGGAACCATAAAAGATTAAAAAAACCACGAAACGCTGAAGAAATATTTTTTTTTACATAATTTATAAATTAATTTTTTAAAAATTTAATATGAAGTTTTGAAATAGGCAGAATCTTCTATTTCGAACAAGGAGAAATTTTTTTTTTTTTATGTATTTGTAATTTACTTATTATTCTTAAACAGTTATTTTCTAAGAATTCTAAATAGCGATTTATATATACATTATTATTATTGTAAGAACAAAATTTAATAAATAATTTCTCTCTAACTTTTACAGTTTTTAAGAATTTTGTTAATGTTATAATTTGATTTTAGGCTTTAACTTCCGCAAAAATTTTATCAGAATCTTTAATTTGGAATTTGGCAGCAGAAACTCGATTTCAGGTAAAAAAAAATATTCTTTTTAAGACATTACTGAGAAAATTTCATTTTAAAATGTTTATGATAATGATAACTTCAAAAATATTGACATTAAATCGCAGTTTCTGAAATACTTAACCCAGCAGAGTTAACTTCCATTTTTGAAAAACCAATGGTCATATGGATCTATGAGACCCATTCATTTTAAGCAGTAATACTTTGTAAATTTCAACGTTTTAGATATTTGTTAATAATAATGACATTGCTTCAATGTTTCTTAAGATTTTTATTATAATCAGTTATAATAATATACATAAAAAGCCATGCCGGAGTGGTCGTGCGATCTCAGGCGTCGGTCTGCCGTGCGGCCTGTGTGCCAGTATCCGGGTTCAAATCCCGGTCGAGAACATGTATGTTTCATCTTTCTTTTTCTGTTTCGTCCGTTTCTTCCTTGGGACTTACTATCTCAGGGTTATTTCTGGACGGGATGTGAATCTCGTCCCCCTTCTGAAATTTCCTAGCCTCAGGTAGGGCTAGCCCGTGGTCCATAGTTGGCCAAAGTCGATGAAAAGGAATACACATAAAAAATTAATTAGGATTATTTAAGGATACAATAGTAAAAAACAGATAAAAAGTATATTTATTATATAACAAAGGGTTTCAAAACTCTTTTCATTAAGATTAGGATAAGCAAATAATAAATTAGTTATTTTTAACTGATTTCAGTAAAAATTGCCTTAGTCATTTTCTGTATCTTTTGTAAGACACTCTCCACAAAGGACTGGGATATGTTCTAGACACAAGAATTGCACCTGCTGTGGTAGTACTGTGTTTTTCTAGAGAGCTCTGAACACCTCACGTTATTTTATGCCCACCCGTTACTTCATCACAACTTAGTAAATATATGAAATCTTCATTGAATTAAATTTCAAATTAACTTCAAAAGTTTAATCAATATTTGAACTCTGTGGTTTTTCTACGTGTGTGGTGTGTTTTATTTGTTTATTATTTTATTTTTTTAGTGATATGGGATTCATATCGCCGTCTACATAAAATGATATCTTCCCCATCAATGAAAGGAGAATCCCGATGTCGTCTGAATAATTAAAACCGTTTTGCTGCGTTGTTGTCAAAGTAAAATTCGATGTCATCATCGTTATTGATTTCTGGAAGGTTTTAGCAGCAGTTGAATTTTCTTTTTTAAAATAAAATTCAAGTACCTTACGTCGGATGAAAAATAGATAAAAACTATCAAAGTTCTGACCGTCATGAGCCTGTCTTCCTCCGGCCACTCAATCGGAGACCGGAGCCCTCGTTTTCGCTTCGGCCCACAACCTGAAAACTATTAATGAACTACTTGTTAAGTCACTTCTCATTTCGACAATAGCACAGACTGAGTGAGAAGGATTATCTCTTTGAAGTTAGTTAAGGAATCTTTCATTACGCGAAATGGGAAACCGTCAGAACACTGTAACTTCTACAATGCTGTCTTCGTTTTCAGTCATTTTCTTTAGATGACACTTCTCCATCTTTTCCATTCAGGAATTTAGGTGGTATCTGACGTTTATTTTTTCGCATTGTATCAGCTGTAGTTACATAAATAGAGATATAGTTATGTAAATATTCAACATTTTTCAGGCAATTCATAGCTTGTAAACCAGTTGTCCATAGTGACATTACGCCCAGATCCATAAATTAGCTTCCACAAAAGCTCGACAATATCACTTGGGTTGCTGACCTTGAATGTATCGTCAGGCTGAGTTCCTGCATAGACTCCATTGTTGGCAGTGTAGCATCAACAAGAGCAAATGTTTTGATTCCATATTTGCTTGGTTTGCTGGATATAGTTTCTCGTCAACAATAATGCACTGGAGAGCAAACAAACCCACTCAACATTACTTTTTTTCATTTGATACCTATTATTTCAGAAATTAAATTATTTTGAATAACAATATGGGTCATTCCATGCCAAGTGGTCTAAAATTAAAAAAAGTTCCCGCCATCATGTCTCCAATTTTCTTCAAATTTTAATTTCTTCGGTCGATGTTCGCGCAACATTGAACAAAATGCCACTTTTGGAGTCTAATAAAATTGAAATTTGAAGCGGAATAAACAAAAGAAAAATTTTATTATTCCTCAAAATAAAAAGAAATCCAACGCAAAGCTTCAATTGCGAATTTTAATTGGAAAGTTTAAAGTCAACAATCAAACCCGACGAGAATCTCGCGCTCGGGAGAAGCACGAAGCGAGACAAGCAATCCCATTGTTGTTGGATATTCGGGCAGTGACGAGAACGAAGTTTTTTCCTTTGGTCACGGATTTTGAAGAGAGCTCCCGAAAGATAAGGTTCATTTCCAGCATTGAGGCCGGATTCCTGTGGACCAGAAGAAATAAATGAAACGAAGATGTTTTAAAGCGACGGAGAAAAATTCAACCGAAGTGCTAAATATAATTACTCAAGCCGTAGGATAAATTAGGAGAAGAGGGCCTAATTGTGACGAAAATCAAAGATAGCAAACCATAAGCCTATCCCGAACAAACCAAAAGCCTATCCCGAACAAACCAAATTGAAGTGGATTATTTGAAGATAAAATAGCTGACTACCTGATCCAGTTCGGAGAACTGTAAGTATTTGACTTTAATTACTTTATGGACAATCATTTGCGTCGAAGGAAGCGAGGAAAATAGCAATAATTTTTAAAGATTTCCAAACGAACTTTACCGATGAGAGCGGAAATATTCCAAGCCACACACGGTGTTAAGCCTTAAATAAAACCATTAATATTAAAGAAGCTAGTAGATATTTTAATCACATAAGGTGATGACATTTAAAGATAATTAAAGGAACCTGTTAATTATTTTGAGAATAATTAAGGAAAATAAGAATAAACTTGATTCTTGAATTACATCGTGAATTACCGAATAACTATAGATAACCTTTTCGATAAGTGCTGAATTTAAATTGTGAAATGATGTTTCGATAAATATAATGTGACTTTGCTTTGAAGATATCAAGATATAAGATGAATAATGAACTGTTATAATTTATTCATGAACTTTATTTATTTATTGATTTGTCTATCCATTTAGTAATTTATTCACAAGGTCAGTGCATTTCATCAACGAAGATAATTCCACGGGATTCGGAAAGAAGATAGGACTTTCCAGTATTTAGTATCACCTCGTACCACAGAACTCTGTACTCTTATATGAATACAATTTATTGTATTGTATACGAACTTTATTAAAAAAAAAAAAAAAAAAAAATTAGATCCTTATTTCATAAGGTTATGTGCCAAGCAACGTTCCACTGCGCGGTGCGAGGTCGTAAATAAATAGGACTAAATACATAGGGGAGCCCAACATCAAAATGGCCGAAAGTCAAAGGTATATTAGTACGATATTCGACGGAACAAACTATACGTCATGGCGTATTGGCATGAAGAATTCACTCATGCATGAAGGTCTATGGAGAGCGGCAAATATGTCCCTGGATGAAATTGAGAAGGTAGACGATAAGGTGGAACGCCGAAAACTCAAAGACAAAACAGAAAGAGCCTATGGAGCGATAGTCTCTTTATTGGACGATCGCCATAAACTTCTAGTTAAAGAAGAAACAGAGGCATGTGCACTCCTAAATGAATTGGAAAAAAGATTCAACAAGTTGGATAACTTAAAAATATCTCGTCTTAAGAGAAAGCTGTATAACATGACACATTTCCAAGACTGTGAGTCTTTAGAAAAGGGTCTAATGGATGTCAAGTTGTTATTAAGGGAACTGAATCAAATAGGCGGAACTGTACCAGATCAAGAGTTATGTTGGATGATCTTATCTGGGTTGCCAAAAGAGTTTAGTTCAACTGCGCAAGGATTGCTCCTAACTGAAGGTACGCCTTATTTCACATTTGAAACCATAGTCGATCGCATATCAAATGAGGTCAACAGAAGCAAGGAAGAGACCAAGAAGGCTAACATAGAAGTGGACGCATACCCGACTAGAGCTAGTAAACCTCATGAACAAAGGAAAGACGAACGCAGGTGTTACGTGTGTGACAAAAAGGGGCACATTGCCAAAGATTGCCGACAGAAGCAGAAAAGGCATCCTAAAGAAAGAAGTTTCAATCGCAACAATAGAAGTTGGAATGAAAAACCCGCAGGTACTCAAAAGTCCAAAGCATATATGGGTGTTACAATTACGAATGCAGAAAATTGTTTGGTAGCAAAAGTAACCAAGGACACCTGGCTTTTAGACAGCGCTACGACCCATCACATAAGCTGTAAACGAGACAGTTTCACACAATATGAAGAACTGGCCGAACCCGTAAATATTCACGGTGCTTCGATAGAACCTGTCAAAGCAACAGGAATAGGAACTGTTGAACTAGTATGTATAGTAACTAGACATAGAAATGTCAATTTAACGCTTACAAACGTATATTACGTACCTGAATTAGGCATAAATTTGATTTCCTCAACACAGCTGGATCAAAAGGGTTTTATCCAACATCTAGAGAATAGAACTTACACTGTTTCAGACAGGAGGGGATCGTGGGTTCTCAAAGGTGCTTTGCAAGACAACCTGTATCATGCTAATGTAAGATTACGCAAATTTTCAGTTAATTCATTCGTAAAGAAGGATGAAGATAAGTCTGAATTGTGGCATGAACGCATGGGCCACATATCATACAGAAGGCTAAAAATCATCATGGATGATAAGCTACTACGAGGAATGGATAGTGTTCCGGTCGATGTCAGGAAAGTGTGTGACGATTGTAAACTAGGAAAGTTAACTGATAAAGATCATAGAAGAATAAATCAAGTAAGATCATCAGACATAATGGAACTTATTCACACCGATGTTTGTGGACCAGTGAACATCCCAAACTACTATCGAGCTCAGTACATCCTTACGTTTATAGACGATTACTCCCGGCGAGCATTTGTTTATATCCTGAAGTCTAAGGAAGACGTAGCAAGAACCACCCGAGCTTTCATCACCTTCATAGAGACTCAAACGGATAAACACGTAAAGTGCTTGATGTCAGATCAGGGAAAAGAGTACACAAACGAAGAATTAAACACATTTCTTCACGAAAAGGGAATTAAACATTGTTGTTCATCTCCTTACTCGCCTCAGAGTAATGGCGTAGCGGAAAGGTTTAACCGCACCTTACTGGACAGCGCAAGGACGCTTTTGATATCATCCAAGCTCCCTACAAATTTCTGGGTATTTGCGGTTGAAAGTGCTTGCTATCTGTTGAACAGATCACCTCACGAGAGTATTCAAAACCAAATCCCGTTAAAAATCTGGAACGGAGGAAAATATGACCCGAGTGTAAAACACGTCAGAAAATTTGGCAGTCTGGCTTACATAAGAATACCGAAAGCCAGAAGAAACAACAAATTTCAAGAAAGAGCATACAGAGGGATACTGGTAGGCTATTCAACCAAGGTCAGAGGCTATAAACTCTGGATCCCTGAAAAACACAGGATAGAGGAGACAAGCAACGCTTTCATTAATGACAAATTATCTGGAGTGGATCTATTGAGAATCAAACCAGTCAAACCAGAAGACTACGCAAGTATAACATCTAACCCAAATAGGCTAGAAGAAAGTTCAGATGAATCTGATGAAGAAAAGGGCGATGAAGAACAACATGCTGAGCAATCTGATGAAACAACAGAAGAACCAAGGATGGTCTTGCGTTCCGGAACAGTCGTGAAACCTCAAGTCAAACAAGTAAAGACTTTCTACGTACGTGCAAAAGAGCCTCAATCTTACCAAGAAGCACTAAACAGTGACGATCACAAACAGTGGAAGGATGCAATCGATAGTGAACTAGAAAACATCGTTTCGCATAAAACATGGAAGAAAGTCCGCATTCCGAAACATGTAACTCCCTTATCCACGAAGTGGATTTTCAAGATCAAATATCATCAAAATGGTGAAGTAGACAAGTATAAAGCTCGTCTAGTTGTGAAAGGATTCACACAGCAGAGATATCTTGACTATGACAAAACATACGCACCTACTCCTAGTATGACCAACATTCGACTGCTTCTCGCAATAGCCACTGACAAGGGATGGTTCATAGAACAAATTGATATAAACGCTGCTTATTTATATGGAGACCTTGATGAAGAAATATATCTGTTAATGCCTGAGGGAGTGACACATGACAAAAATAAGTATAATGGAGTTTTGCTTACGAAAGCCCTGTATGGATTGAAGCAAGCGGGCAGGCAATGGTATCTTGAGCTCAAAACCAAATTAAAGCAAATAGGATTTAAGCCCATTGAATCTGACCC
>JAFIDM010062738.1:0-12792 GCA_023159025.1 Thereuonema tuberculata
ATTTCTATATCTTATTTTTTGTATTTATTGAATATTCTTTTTTTATTTTATATTTCTGTATTTATAAACATCGTACTCTTCTTTTCTTTACAGTTTATATTCTTTTCCTTTCATTATCTTACCTCTTTAAATTTTTTAAAGCGAACTTTACTTTTTACTTCTTTTCTTCACATTTTTCATCAAACCAATCTAATATATTATTCCCTCAAAATTCTTCTCCATCTATCAAACATCCTTTCCAACTGTTTCTTATTGTTTGAACAAATGTTTGATTTCAACTATTTATATTATCTTCTAAAATTGCTATTTAACTTACTTTTATCTTTTTTACAAATTCTAAATTTCCTTTTTCCAAATAATATACCGTGTTTGTTAACTTTTTCTTTATAGTCCTGTATTACTTTACCTATAAAATCTTTCCTAACTATACAGGGCCTAACATCTGAAATTCGAAATGATAAAAAGAAGATTTTAATTTTTAGATTTTAATAAGTTATTTGAAAACAACTAAAATCATCTGATTACTAATAAAAGTTTAATTTCCATTGAGTTTTTCTAAATTATTTTCCCATTTTCAATTGATTTTTATAACCTCATTATTTTCAACGTTATCTTTTGAATCCCAAATAATCCTATCTTCATCCACTTCATTGTAATATAATTGCATTGCAAATTTCCTATCCCAATATTCAAGACCTTCAAATAAAATTATACTTTTTAGCACTCCTAGGTTACAGCTTGCCTGTGAAACACAGGGGACCGCTCTTTCTTTTATGCTTGCTGGATATCACATTCTGTAGTGGCCAAACGATCAGAGATATTAGAATGAAACCTTCAACATCGTGTTCAGCATCAAAAATTAGGTGACCTCGTCCAAAAATTCAGATCTCTAGGATCACTCCCTGACCGGATGGGGGGGGGGGTCAAAAGTCGGTGCTTCAATACGTTTTTCTTTTATCATATCTCAGCAACAGATCGTTTCTGGCAAAAAAACGTGACCACAACCAATGTGTTCAGAAGGGTCGATATTGGGGGGACGTCTATCGCCGTTTTCCTCTTTATCGGAAGCGACCACTTTTGAACCCCCAACTTCCGGTTTGCTGTAAGCATCCGTTAGGTTAATTATAAACGCTGGTTAGGTTCACTCTACTTTTGTTGGCTTTTGTTGTGCGTTGGCTTTAAATCTGAATTATGAAACTTAATTTACGCACGTTATATTTTATTTATATTAAGCAAAGCCTTTACTTTTTTCAGTCTTCATTCAACTCAATTATCAATATCAAAAATCATGGACAATAAACTGGTTGGTTCGAGATTTCGAGACTTCTTACATCCATGGACGCAAGCTCAAAGTGACCTCACCCATCCTGAATACATAATGAATTGTTCAATTGGCTATATAAGACTGAATGTTTTGTATTTTATTTTGTATTTTGAATTGTTCAATCTGAAGAGGTTAGCTCTCGCTAACGAAATCGATAATTGTAAGTTTTTATGGTTTTATTGTATCTTGTAGTTTAGTCTGTGCGTTGACTTTAAATCTGAATTATGAAAATTAACTAATATTTCATCCGTATTGAGTACCATTGATTCAAGAACCTTGGATAATAGCTTAACTATATCGAGTTACAGATGGAATTAGTCAGTTAGTAAAGATTTTTTTTTCAGTAATATCCATTAAAAGAAAATATTTTATTTATAACGTAAGATAAAAAAATAGCATACATTTTCTCAAACTAATTAAAGCAATAGTAATAATATTTAGTAATAATTAATTTAAAGTAGAAAATGGAAAAGTATCTGTCATAATATTATTTTTCATTTTTAATCAAATTTTCTAATATTTTGAAATTAGCATTGTGGTCTTATGAATTGTTATTTTTTCGTAAAATATTTTTGGTTCACTTAAGAATTCTCCAGAATCAGGATAAGACCAATATGCCACGATGATATGACGCAATAATTCAATGTAAACTACATAAAATCTAACCAGCATATTTCGTCAAAACTACGTAATGAAACTTAAGATTGGATAAAAAATTGCCTTAAAATAAGTTTTTTTTTACCACTATAAAAGAAATCTCATTAAGATTCCATGATCGAGATATTGTATTAGTTTCGTTTGAGTTCAGTAATAGACTTTAGTCTCTTTTGGTGTTTACAGCAAACATCCTAGAAAAGTGAAGATCCTCAAATCATTCAGTGTCTTCTTCTAATAAATTTTGATCTGCTGTACAAATCTTCTTGAAACTTATGCCGTATTTATGGACAAGAGACAAACTAACTTTTATATTTGATTTTTTTTTTTCACGTGGGTTTTGTCCAGATACTATCACGAGTTAATGTCTCCGCGAGTTTTAATATGATTAAAGTTAATTGTCTTTACGCAACTTAAGTATTTGCAGAAAATGAAGCCAATGTGTTTAACAGAAACTATACAGACATCCCTGACATATCCAGTTTGATCATTTCATAAATTCCTACGTATGTTTCGACTTACATCTAAGTGAATAAAAAGCGATGTCTTCCTTTTGCTTTTCCTTTAGATTCTTACTTTGCATAGACATAGTTAATATTAAATTGCATAAACAATTCGATAAAACAATTTTTAATGTCTACTTTTAAAAGTAACAGAAAATGCAAGATTTTAAGGAAAGTAGGCTTTTGTTTCTTTTGTTCTTTTTCCTATAGCTTTCTAAAAAATAAACAGCGTCTCTTCCAGATATTCATAGATATTCTTTTATCAAATTGTATAGTTTCGAAAAAAGTACCATTAAAAAAGCAAATGGAAGTTGTATTGCTGCAAACAGTATTTATCTTTTCATAAAGTTCTAATTTTAAATGAAGAACTTTTTGACGGTTGTTACTGCATGTTATTACGTATTAACTACAAAACATTATTGTAATGTGATAATTAAGCAAACTTGCAAAGCAAGATTCCCTCAAATTTTGATGTAATATAAACACAGACATTTATATAAAAATAAAATAATTATTGTTGAATTGAATCAAAATACGATGCTTTTCAATACGATCTACGCTAATGACATATTTGTCGAAGAGACTTAAATAATTAAAAAATCATTTAGCTTAGTGAAAAGAATTATGTATCGGTTAAGCGTCTCTTTCCATGGCCTTTAAGTTGATATTTCACAAACAGAATGACCTCTTTACAATTTTAAAATTTCTTATTAAAACTTGTAGCAAATATTATAAACTTTTATATTCAATAAAACCTTTAAGCGGATCATAAATATTTATTTTATAGTTTTGCTCTTCCATATAATTTTCATCGGAAACTGGAGTTTTTTTTTAAAGAGATGTTAGCATAAAAGTTCTTTAAGATGAGATAGCATGCGACATAAAAAGAGGTAAAAAACGGAAAACGAGACGAATATGTATGTTTAGAAAGTAACTGACAAATTTTAAATATTGTAATTTTGTTGTACTGTAATGTCTCTTCAGGAATTCTATTTCTGGACTTTTTTCTTTCCATTTCATTTTGTATTGTGTATACAAAAAATTCATTTTTGTATTTGCCAGGATATCTAGTTTCTTTCTTAAGTAATCATTTCTGATTCAACCTGTTCTTATGCATCCTTTCTCGTGTCTTAGAAATTTCATTTCTGAAGCTTGTATTTGGTTAATTCCTTTTTCCTTCTGCCCAGTATTATGATCAATGTTCATACTGCCATTACCTCATAAAACTTTCCTTAATCTGCAGTAACACTGATTTTTTTTTTTTTATTGTTCGATAAAATGAGCTTCTGCCTTTTTTTCTTAGGGGTTGTGGTGATTGGATGTAGTATCTACCTCTCCTCCTTTCTAAATTCTAAGACAATCCACTGTGGGAAAATGTCTAAGGTTTAGTGGTTAAACAGTCCATTCGCGATTTGCTAAGTCATGCAAAGCTGACCTTTTCACTATAAATAACCCCTGCTGCTTTTTTCCTCTTTGACATGATGTATTTATCTATCTGCTAACCTTCATCGGTAAGAACATTGTAATGTACCCTAATAATCATTTCTCTCACAAAAATCTTTTTACAGATCAGAATCAGAACAGGGAAAAGGATCCGAAATGATCTGAAATAAATTATATCTTGAATTAGTTACCTGCAATAGGGTAAATGTTTCTTTCCATATTATCAAAGCTTTGTAATATAATTATGTCAAATTAATAATCCGCATACAATGAATTCATTGAATATAATAGTCTAATAAAATATGAAATCGAGCAAATGTTAAGGGAAGCCAGAAAAAAAAAAACTATTTCAAATTTTGGAACACTTGAATGAACAAAGTGAACAAAGACTGAACAAAGTATGGACTGCACCACATATAATGTTATATTATAAAAACGTTATTCTGTCTGTCATAAGACTAAGTTTTTCCAATTTTGTGACCAAACTATAAGAGATAGATTGATCATATAAATGGATAAAATTTAGATCTTTTTAAGACAAACAAAAGGCTACAAAAATCTTTCGAAAAAATGTTTTGGTTTCCAGGACAATAGAGGGTCAAATTTTGACTTTTTTTCAATTTAAATGAAAAGTAGAAAAGTTGGAAGAGAATATCATATTGAGAAAATGTTGGTATTTGAAAGTTCTATCGAATGATATATCAGCCATTCACAAATGTTTCTGCGTTTGCAAGATACATGCAAAAATGTCAAAAATTTCATATTGGCGCCAAACCGCAATACACCTTTGTTAAGCGGAGAAGCCCACAACGGGCTGGGAAGTCGTACATTCTCCGATATCGATATTAATTTGCTAATTAAAAACAGGTATTTTTTTTTTAATGCTGTTTTTTAATGCAAGGGTTCCGGAGCGAAGTGACGGTATCCGGCTATTATTATTATTATGTTTGTATGTTTCAAACCTTGGGTTTCCCCAATTATTATTACTATTATTATTATTATTAATTACTATATATTATAAAAGTGTTATTCTAGCTGTGATAAGACTAAGCATTTCCAATTTTGTGACCAAACTATAAGAAATAGATTGGTCATGAAAATGGATACAATGTAGAAATTTTTAAGACAAACAAAATGCTACAAAAATATTTCGAAAAAAGTTTTGGGTTTCCGAGATGTCGCCTTTTAAAGGGTCACATTTTGACTTTTCTCAATTTAAACGAAAAGTATAAAAGTTGGAAGAGAACATTACATTGAGAAAATGTTAGTATTTGAATTGAAAGTTCTATCAAGCGTTATATCAGTTATTCACAATTGATTCTGTGTTTGCGAGATACATGCAAAAATGGGAAAAATTTCATGTTGGCTCTTGTGAGAAGTTTGTGAAGACACGTAAAAATGAAAATTCTTAAAATTTTCCAAAATACAAAACAAACAACAGTTGAATTTTTTAACTCACTCACACCGTCTCGAATGCCACCTCATATTCTTAACATAAAATTTGGAGTGATAGTCATGTTGATAAGAAATTTAAATCCGAAGAAGGGTTTCTGTAATAGAACAAGACTAATTGCAACTTCATGTCATCAACATTTAATTTGTGCAAAAATCATCAATGAATCACACAAAAATGAATTAGTAACAATTCCAAGAATTGACTTAAAACCAAGCGATTCAAATTTGTCTTTCATTCTCAATCGTAGACAATTTTCAATAATTCCTGCATTCGCCATAACAATTAACAAATGACAAGGTGAAGCATTTGATCATGCTATAATAATTTTGAATGAGCCTGTTTTTTTTCTCATGGACAATTATAAGTCTCATTGTCGAGATCAAGAAATAAGCAAAATGTTAAATTACAAATTACTAAAACGTCGGAGCAAGGAAATCTTTTGAAAAATGATTCAAGAATTTTCACAAAAAATATTATTTATGAAGTTTTGTAGTAAGACATAGTGTTTCATTATCAAAAATAAATTTGATTTTTTTTCATTCAAAAGACAGACAAAATAGCTTTTTTAAATCTGAAATCTTTAATTGATCAAGTGCGACAACTAAAAATTGTGTTCACTTCACTTGTCTTCACTTAGCGATTGAAAAAATTAAATTTTAAATTATAGTAGTTTTGTTCATATACCAAGTTTAGAACAGCAAACTAATTGTTAGAAATCGAGCGGAGCATAGCGAAGCGATGCCGAGCGAAGCGAGGGCAATTTCTTATAAAAAAGAAAAGTCCTGGCTCACTCACTCACGCCCAGCCCAAACCCTTGGTCCTGGAAAGCTGAAAATTTTCACAGAGGTTCCCTTTATAATGTAGACAAGGAATAAGGCCGGATTTTTCGAAATTCCCAAGGGATAAAGAAAATAATCTGGCAAACTGACCATGAAGTGTGTGGCGGCAACCCCAGGTGTGTGGCGCCAACCTGCAATACACCTGAGTTAAGCGAAGACGGCCACAACGCGCTGGGAAGTCGTACATTCTCCGATCTCAATATTAATTTGCTAAATAAAAATTTCTTTTTTTTTTTAATGCTATATATGTAACGGTTCCGGATCGAAGCGACGGTACCCGGCAGCATCAATATAATTTTCTTGTTCTTGAACTTGCTGTACTTCATTTTCATTCATATAAGCCTAATTTGTATATATTTTATATAAGCCTATTTTTTATATAAGTGCCATTAGGAACTTGATTTACAGTATCAATTAATTCCATACATATCTTTGAAGTATATCTCATTTAATTTTTTTTTTATCTGTGTTGTATCTTTCATACCGTCGTGGTCGTGCGGAATAAGGCGGCGGGCTGCCGGTCCCCGGGTTCAAATCCCGGTCGAGAGCATGGATTTTTCAAATTTCCTTCCTGTGTTTGTCAGCCTCTTCTTTACTTCCTCTTCGGGTCTGACGTCATTCCATAATGGCGTCCTGAGGAAGGCAACGGGAAACCACCTCAGTATCTGTTCCCTAGAAAATCTCGGGAGTCTGCTAGGGGTTCGCCTTATCGGGAACACTAGCGCTCCCTGGAACACGGATGCTTCGCTACGAAGCTCGCACTTCGGTGCATAGAGTACCAATTAATAATTAATTATCTTTGATATCCATATAATCTTTTTTATATTAATAGATTTAAATACAGCCAACAAACATCTGTAACATCTGTTGATAAGTGTCTTGAGCTCCTAACGAGACATAAATGTAACTCAAATAGAGAGATTTAAAAAAAAAAAGGGTTGATCTTGAGAAAAAATACCCTCATAGAGAGCCATCTTTTTTCGATGTACTTCTCTGAAGTCTTGCACTCATGTAAAAGACTTCACGTAAAAAAAAACACTAAATTTGATCTGATTGTTGCAAACTAGTTAGTTCTGAAATGTGTATAAAAAAGAAAAATACGTTAGTAAAAAGATACTTTAACAGAAACACTTTTAAAATACATGTAGCTTAACGTCTTCCCAAGGTTAGTGAGAAAATGAAAGCTACATTTCGCAGCTGTAAAGGTTTAGGATTTAATGCATGATTCAATGGAACAACAAAGCTTCTACATTTAAGTTCATTAAAAAGTAATCATTCATGTTACAGAAAATATACGAGATATGAATATATCTCTTTTCTAAGATATCTTGCATCAAGCTAATATCGTCGTACAATGAAAACGTCGACGTAACTTAGCTTTTCCAATGAAAATTGCTTAAAAATCTACTATTGCATTACGTAGAAGCTCTTTTCAAAATGCAAATTTTCAGTTTTAATAATCAAATATACCAACAAACCCATGGTCTCTTTATGGGGCTCGCGGCATCCGCTGTTTTGGCTGAGATAACTATGATTTATATTGAGGATTCTGCGTTTTTAATATATGATCAGCTCAAAATTTCAATCGACATATATCTTAGATACGTCGACGATCTCATCTTTTATTGCGATCTGGAATATCAAAGTAATATTATGAAACACATTTCTAATATCCATCCTAATATTAAGTTCAGGTTGGAAAAAGAAAATAATGTTAATAATTCCATCGCTTTTTTGGATATTTTTATACAGCGCAGTGAGTTCGGATTAGAAACATCGGTTTATCGCAAGCCCACCAACCAAAATATAACTCTCAATTATAATTCATACACCCCCACCTCCTTTAAGATCAATAATCTAAACATGGCTGTTGATAGAGCTTTTCGTATCTCCAGTAACTACAGCGCATTTAACAATGAAATTAAATTGATAGGATAATCATTTTGGCTAAAAATATTGTCTAAGTCATTTATTAACAAACACATTGCCAAGGCAACATACAATCATTATAATAATGACAGACCCAATCATAAATCTAAATTTAAATATGTTTCCATTCCATTCTATCCACCATTGCAAAAAGCTATCAATCATGTATTGCGTCCATTGCAAATCATTTGTACATCTCCAACTGAAAAAAACCATAAGTAATTTTCTTAAGGATAAACAAAATAATCGCCCACCCCCTAAACCAATGTTATCTACACGAAATGTAGTCTATGCAATTCCTTGCAGCCACCAACAATGCAGATATTTTGGCGAGACATTTCAAAAATTATCCAAGCGTATTTACCAGCATGAATACGCTTTAAAAAATAAAGACCTCAATTATACAACAGTTACACACGCAAACACACATCAACATCAAATTAATTTCAAAGAAGTAAAAATCATTTGCAAGGAAGAGAATCCTTTTCTTAGGAAATGTAAGGAGACATTTTTTATTTTAAGTGATCCAACTTGTTATAATGATACCCTGTCTGTTAAAAATATGGAAAAATATTTAATTCATAAAAAATGGAAAAAAGAATAAACACAAAAGTAGCTAATAATTTTTTTTTTTTTTTTTTTTCCTGCCCACCTCCAATTTTTTTGACGAACAATGGCATGAGCTTGGTCTCTAGCCACGTGATTTATTCCATCATTTGTAATTTCTAAGGCTTTATAAACCATATGCTTTTTTAATTTCAAGTAACTTGAAGAAGATTCCTATGAGAATCGAAACTAGTAGTTCTACTTTTTAAAATGTATATATCAATTTTTTAATCAGTGCGACGGCGTACACATTTCATGTTTTTATCAGCGCACGTTAAAAATTTTATGAAGTAATCATTCATGTTACAGAAAAAATACGAGATATGAATATATCTCTTTTCTAAGATATTTTGCATCAAGCTAATATCGTCAGTACAATGAAAACGTCGACGTAACTTAGCTTTTCCAATGAAAATTGCTTAAAAATTTACAAACGAAAGTTACAGAATAACTTATGTCAGTTACACTATAACTGATCGAATAGAAATTCTTATCACATCCTTTTCTATTGAACGAAGGCAATAGATGAACAACAAATGTTACAAATTCAATGAAATTTACATGATATTCATTCTCAATATTAAATGTCAGACACTAAGTTTTTTAAGATATTATAGCTACTGCATATTCATGATTAAAACTGTAAAACAAAATTTCGTGCTTTTGATTTTTAAATTAATGTTTAATGAGATTTCTACCGGGTTCACCAAGATTGAACAAACATTTCATTCAATGAACCAGAAGCTTATGACAAATTTTCGAATTACTGCCAACATTTTCATATTAAAAACCCTCATGCGGATTCTGCTTGTCACTGTCAGACTCTTCTGTGGCCTTTATTGCAGTGATAGCACACTCACTATAAAAGTAATCTCCAATTATCTAATTGTATTTCCTAAAGATGAAAGGATAATTACAAGTTTATTGGTTTTTCGTTAACAAGCTTACGGAACTGGACAATGAAATTTCAAACTTTATAACTACTCTTACGGAAAGTGGAGTAAAACAGGAGATTCGTTTAAATAATATTTAGTAATAAATGAATACCAATTGCCAATAGATGAAGACTAGTCTTGTGGCTTCCGACTATCACACCTCACCAAACAGCGTGACAAGTCAACATACATCGGTAAATAGAATTTACATAAATCTTTTCTTTCATATTGCTTCGTAAGCATTTATTGTTAGTTTAAAGGGAGACCACTACCCTTAGGAAAACAATTCTGTCATTTCGTTTTCCAAAATATTCTTATTAATTATATTGTATTGCTCTGAGATTTTAAACAAATCTCTGGATGGCGAACTGCTGGTTTCAACATCAACCAACCAAATCGAAAAGCACTTCTTTAAGTTATTGGTGAATTTCTCCATTGCAATGCGCAATAATGTCAATGTGGATGTTTTATGTCATATAAAATAACTTCTAAAGGTCCTTCCTAACTAATTCCTAGGTCAGCTCAATCTTGAAATAATATATGTTATTATATATATAATAATTAAAATTTATATTTACCGTATATATATAATAGTTAAGACTTTAAATAATAGAGATACCCCAAAGAAATTTACTAACAACTTTCTCTTATAAAAGTAAGGAGATCTACTGCATTTCGATAATATAGTGAAATACATTACAAACGGTAATAATTATTATCTACCAAAACCTTACGAAATTTAAAAAATTTATTTGTGAACACTCATTGCTATTTAGATATTTACAGAGGCTGTAGTATACCTTTCATATCGAATTAAAGGAATTTTGATAAATCAAACCAGAAAATCAGTGATCCAATATTACCAGAATATTAGAATAAAATAATTGTTTTAAGCTGAGCCGTAAATAAGCTGCGTACGGAATTTTATAGAAATCCGGGTAGCCGTTTTAACGGGTGATATGCGGAAAACAGAGAAACATACAAATGGACAGAGAAGCAAAACATTCAAGTAGAAAAGTCAGTCAGTAAAGATTTTGTTTTCAATGATATCCATTAAAAAAAAAATCTGTTTTATTTATAACGTAAGGTAAAAAAATAGCATACATTTTCTAAAACTAATTAAAGCAATAGTAATAATATCTAGCAATAATAAATAATTTAATGTAGAAAAATGGAAAAGTGTATCTATCATAATATTATTTTCCATTTTTAATCAAATTTTCTAGCATTTTCAAAAGAGAAGTTACATGAGAAATTGGCATTGTAGTCTTATGAATTGTTATTTTTTCCTAGAACATCCTGATTCTGGGGAGTTCTTAAGAAAACCAAAAATAAGACCAATATATCACTTAGTAACGATTACATCTCATTCCCTATGGCCATATGAAAGAGAATACGTCCGTTTCGTGGACAAGACCATCCGATTTTCGGATTACAGGTTTTCTGTAGATTAACCCATGTTTCATTATCAAAAATGTGTTTGATTTTTTTTCATCTAAAGGACAGACAAAATAGCTTTTTTAAATCTGAAATATTTAATTGATTAAGTGCGACAACTAAAAATTATCTTCACTTAGCGATTGAAAAGTTTAAATTTTAAATTATAGTATTTTTGTTCTTATACCAAGTTTAGAACAGCAAACTAATTGTTAGAAATCGAGCGGTGCACAGCGAAGCGATGCCGAGCGAAGCGAGGGCAATTTCTTATAAAAAGAAAAGTCCTGGCTCACTCACTCACGCCCAGCCCAAACCCTTGGACCTGGAAAGCTGAAATATTTCACAGAGGTTCCCTTTTTGATCTAGACAAGGAATAAGGCCGGATTTTTTGAAATTACTGCGAGATAGGGAATAATCTGACAAACTGATCATAAAGTGTGTGGCGGCAACCTGCAATACATCTGAGTTAAGCGAGACGGCCACAACGGAAATCGTGTATTCTCCGATCTCAATATTAATTTGCTAAACAAAAATTTCTTTTATTTTTAATGCCATATATGCAATAGTTCCGGAGCGAAGCGACGGTGCCCGGCAGTATCCAAATAATTTTCTTTTTCTTGAAATTGCTGTATGTCATTTTCATTTATATTTATATATCTTCTTGAAACTTGTTGTATTTATGGACAGGAAATGATCTAACTTTCATATATATTTTTATTTTTCACGTAGGTTTTTATCGAGAAACTATCGCAACATGGAAAAAATAGTCGTAGAAAATATTAGAGTTAAACCAACTGGTTTCTGTAAAATAACAACGAATATTAAACCACTTATTAATCTTCTCCGCGAGTTTTAGCATGATTAATGTTAATTGTCTTCACGCAACTTAAGTATTTGCAGAAAATGAAGCCATTGTGTTTAACAGAAATTATACAGACATCCCTGACATATCCATTTCGATCATTTCATAAAATCCTACGTATGTTTCGACTTACATCTGAGTGTTTACTGTCACAAAGATGTAACAAGAAAACTAGGTATATTAAAGAATAAAAAGCGATGTCTTCCTTTTGCTTTTCCTTTAGATTCTTACTTTGCATAGGCATAGATAATATTAAATTGTACAAACACTTCGATAAAACAATTTTTAATGTCTACTTTTAAAAGTAACAGAAAATGCAAGATTTTAAGGAAAGTAGGCTTTTCTTTCTTTTGTTCTTTTTCCTATCGCTTTCTAAAGAATAAACAGCGTCTCTTCCAGATATTCAGAGATATTCTTTTATCAAATTGTATAGTTTCGAAAAAATTGTCTTTAAAATAGCGAATGGAAATTGTAATGATGCAAACATTTATCTTTTCATAAAGTTCTAAATTTAAATGAAGAAAAAAAACAACCTTTTGACGTCATGTTATTACGTATTAACTAAAATACATTATTGTAACGTGATAATTAAGCAAACTTGCAAAGCAAGATTCCCTCAAATTTCGATGTAATATAAACACATAAAATTTTCATAAAAAATCGTATTAATGTTGAATTCAATTTACGGTAATGACATATTTGTCGAAGAGACTTAAATAATTAAAAAAGTTATTTAGAAATTGTTCACCGGGCACTGTGACGGTTAAGCGACTCTTTCCATGGCCTTTAAGTTGATATTTCACA
>JAFIDM010062739.1:0-12791 GCA_023159025.1 Thereuonema tuberculata
ATTCTTTTGACTTTTATCATATCGGCTTTGGTGGGTGAGTTCAATTTATCAGAACATCTATTTACCGCGTAGGTAATATCTGGTCTGGAACAATTGCTAACGTAATTTAGGCTGCCAATCAAAGTTCTGTACTTGAGGTGTTTGGACTTGTCAAGCACTTCGATATCATCTTGGATGTCTTGGGAGTTAAATGATTCCTCTCTCATAGGAGAAATTACAGGTTTGCACTCCGCCATTTGGTGTTTCTCTAGCAGGTTCTAAATAAATTTCTCTTGTGAAATCGTGATTTTTCTGCTCTTTAAGTCATAATTAATGTCCATACCAAGGTAACTGTTGATTCTGCCAAAATCCTTGATTTTGAACATCTTGCTTAAAATCTGTTTAGCCTCGTTAATAACTGCTCCATCTTTACCAAAGTTCAATATGTCGTCAACGTATATTAACAGAATACATTTGCCTTTCTCTGAGCTGTGGGTGAATATACATGGTTCGGATTTGGTTTCTTCAAATCGATTTTGCACTAACTGAGAGTTTCATACCAGTTTCTTCCAGCTTGTTTTAATCCGTAAATGGATTTTTGCAACTTTAAACCATTGCATTCTTTATTCGATAGTTTGACTCCTTCTAGGATCTCAATGTAGATATCAATATCGATCGTTCCATTCAAGTATGCAGAGTTGAATCACATTGGTGTATGTCGTAACCTTCATTCACTGCAATTGACATCATCAACCTTAGGACTTGTCACTGGATATTTGTGAAACATTTCTAGAAGCATTATTGAAGTCTTCATCCTCTTCTACTGAACTGGAATCCGATGAGTTTGGCTTTTCAGAAAAGATAGATAGTGTTGTCTTCTTCGTTTCCGGTTGAACATCTTTCTAGAAGAACGTTTCCACGCGTGTTTTCGTTGATATACACATTTCTTGTTTCAACGATCCGCTTATCTTTAACGTCAAAGATCACATAACCCCTTGTATTAAATGGAATAGTCTAGGAAAATTCCTTTATGAATTCTCGACACGAACTTGTTTCGTAGCTTTATCTTGACCATCTTTAGATTAGCAATGCTTCCGAACTTTCGGAAATACTTCATACTAGGTGGTTTTTGTTTCTTCTATCATTTAGCTATAGGTATTTCGTTCTTCAGGCTCTGATGTGGAATACGGTTGAGTACATAATCGGCGCAGCTTATAGCAAAAGTCTAATATTTCAGTGGAAGTACCGAGTCAATTAGAATGGTCCTGGCAACTTCTAAAAGAGTTTTGTTAAATCTCTCCGCAATCCCGTTCTGTTGAGGGTGGTATGCGGTTGAGTGCTGGAATTTGATGCCTCTATCCTTAAGAAAATCGGAAATGCACTTGTTAGTGTATTCAGTTCCTCGATCCGAAAATAAATGTTTAATCTTGCATCCACTGGATCGCTCGCATACGCAATAAACCTCTTCACGTGATCAAATACGTCCTCTTTACTTTCTATGATGTCGATAAAGCTTCGCATTGACAAGTCATCGATAAAAGTAATGATATATCGTTTTGTACCGCTTCGGTCCAAAATCTGCCCTCAAAGATCAGTGTAGAATTTAAAATTCAGTTACGGATTTCAGCAATACATGGCGCTGTTACGTCCTGGAAACATCAATCTGGAAGGTAATTACGTCATCAAAAGTTCTTCTTTCATGAACTGAACTGTAGTGAAGAAATGTTTTAGATCCAAAATCAATAGATTTTAATGAATTGCTTATCAAATGGCAGTAGTTAATGTAAGTTTCTTAGAATTAACAATAAGTAGGATGGATATTATATTCGTGTTTTCAATTTATTATTTTGGAAGTCTTTTTGCTTCAAATTCCATCAATTTCAAATTCCCTAAAGTGATATTTCTCAGAAACTATCATTCTGCTTCAAGTTTCTGTTTCAAGTTTGGCAAGAAGTTTTAATTAAAATAATAATTTAAAAAAGTTTAAAATTTCTAAAAGTCTTATAAGAGAGTTCTTATAAGTCATCTTGCTTGTTTATATTTAGAGGAAAGGCGGCAGTTATGGAATACTATTTTTTTTTACAGAAATTTCTGGGTAGATATGCTTCTAAAATAATTACGTTTAGTGAAAGTTTGCTGGAAATAAAATGCTACAAATAATATTGACTGGCAGGTGTACAGTTTAAACAAAATGTTTTTAAAACGTAACAACGAAAAAAAGAATGGTGTAATGGAATGTTGATGGTAATATGTAATATCACAAAATTTTGCACTTTCATGCACAAAAGTTCACAAACATATTGCTCTGTTTCACGGGAAAGAACATTTCTCATTGCCCCACATCCAATATAACATGCTCTGCAACTATATTTGCCCTCTGAAATCTTCAGAAATTTTTGTACCTCAACAGATAAACTATGCATTGTTGTTTTCAGGTGGACGACGCATGCTTATAGTATCGTCATCCTTGGAATCGTGCAGCCATACTACATCAGTATCACTGGAATCAGTCAGTACATTCGGCCTCTTCTTTCTTTTTCAGTGTTTTTGTATGTTATTCCCCCTACCATCCCCCAAGGCGAACACTGAGGGTGTCTTTTGAATTTTGTGAAATTTCTTGACTTCTTTTATATGGCGAAGAAGTGAGGACCTCTGATGAATCTTTGGGACAACCACGAAGAGTTGTTTTCATCTTCTGTGACGTGATCCCGATGTGTTTATAACTTGCATGTCATTTACATGCACATCTCGTCATCAATACTAAATTCAGTTATCTCGTAGTATTTGAAAGCCCTATTTAATAACTGCAATATGTGCCAGACATACAAAATTCATATCCAAGGCCTACTTACAAGAATTAGTTTTGAAAACAGACCTTGAAAAATTTATGCTTCCTGTGATAAAGAATTTCAGCTTCTATAACAACTCAACAAACTCTAACAATTGGTCGGCTTGTTATGACGTCACAAGATAGCGTAAAGAATTAGTGTTGATAGTAATCCCCAAGTACAGGAGATACAATTGAAAATATTCCAGAATTCCATAACCATCTCTCAAAATATTCCATAACACTTCCTTCCTTTCAACTTGAAAAAGGAAAGACGTAAATCTTTCCGAAACTTTGCTAAATAAATATATTCATACAGAAGAGATGTAATGTTGTTATTGTAATACAGTGAAGTCTCACTTATACGAACATATAGGACTTATGGGGGTTTCGCCGGGAATGAGAAATTCTAAGTATATTTGAATGTTTCGCATAAGTGAATTTCGTAGAAGTGAGACTTCACTGTATACTAAGATAAAGATAAAGAGTTAAGGAAAAAGTATGCAATTAATGTACAAATAATTGTATTTGGTCAAATAAAGAGAATAAAAGTATTTAGTCTTATTAATTATATTTTCAATTTTTTAGATGGATTTTTATTTTTTATCAGATAAAATCGAAAATATCGATAAAATTGAAATAAATCTCTTGATCTCTGTTTAATTTTTTTTGCATTACTCTCTGAAAATATCTTGGATAGAATAAAACTTATATTATTTGAATAAATTAAATGAAAATTTTAAAATATTAATATTCTCATAAAACATCTTCATAAAACGATATTTCGCTATTTTCTTCTTCAGGTTTAAATTAAATAAAAATAGAAGAACATCCTGTGTTTCTTCTTTAAAATATATAAATAAACATGAAAATATAGAATGATGACAAAAACATTATTTAAAACAGTAAACTCGAAATATCGTGTTATGAAGATGGTTTATGGGAGTATTAATATTTCAAGACTTTCATTTATTCTTGGATAGAAATTTCATTTTATGTGCATCATTCTCAACATTAGAACGTAACATGTGTCTGCCACATTTGGTTTAATAATGATGTTTAAACATTGTTGTTGCTGAAGTTGCACAATGACAAACTTCTAAGAATACTGTATTTTCATGAGATATTCTATATTTTATGAATGGCTAAAGGAGAGATTCTTTTGAGTGACATTCCCCTCTCCCCTCCCTCCAAAAAAAAGGCTCTTTTCTATTGAATATAATCTGCTGTCAAACAGAATCAAGCGGTAATTTTCGGTAAGTGTAACAGGAATTTGTGGAGTGCGTGGGTAAACTCAAAAGGTCAAATTCGATTTTCTTAAAGATTAAAATAGGCCTAACGTCCCCACATAATTTTCCAAGATGAAAAGACTCGTTATTTTACCGAAGTCGTAAAAAAATGAGTTTGAGTTTATATTGTTGTTAATGTTTCAAACAACCATAGTTTTTTTCCTAACAGATATTTCTGAAAGAAAAGTACTTTTGAATAAAAAAAATATAATAAAATAAAATACTTGAAAATATCAAAAATATTTATAGAAAACATTTTTATTTTGAATCATTAAAATAAATCTAATTTTTATAATTTCTGCTATCAAACATAATCAAGCGGTAATTTTCGGTGAGTGTAATGGGAATTTATGGAGCGCGTGGGTTAATTCAAAAGTTCAAATTCGATTTACCGTCTATTAAAGATAAAAATAGTATAATTCCTGTCAGAAATTATATTTTATATTTCCTCTCAGAGAAGAATTTTTCCATTGCTTACGTATTTGAAATCTATTATGTCCTGATTTTGCTTGTGATACTGCTTGGATATAGAATTGAAATTTTTGCTTTTTGTAAACGACTAAGTCAATAAGTTAACTGCAGAATTTGCATTAAGCATTGTCAATGTCTCTTGCTTTGTGTTTTTATGATTTCCCCAAACTATATAAAAAGTACTCCTTTACTTTTTCATCTCAAACACATTCTGCATCAACAAGTTGGTAAGTAGGCTTAGCTTTATTTATAATATTACACAAATAATCATAAAATTGCCGAAAAAATATTTTAAATACATAAAAAAGCTATTTGATGTTATGATTTTAATAGATTATGAACAGATGCTTATGTCATAAAACAGCAATGAATGTATTCAAATTCTTCTAATTTCAAAGATTTTTTTAAAAATTGAAGAATTCGAAAATATATAAAAAACACGGATTTTAAAAACTTGAAATCAATCGATATAAATACTTTGCATATATTAAGTAATTAATTTCAGTTAGACTAACACTTACTAAAAATATTTTCTTGGGACTACACGAGATAAACTAACTAGTAACCTAAAAATTATTTGAAAATAAACAAAATAATATGGATGCTTGTATTTATTTAATTTTATATATATATATATATATATTTTTATATAAAAAATTAATTAGTAGCAAAACTTCTACTAATTAAAACTATAATTAGCTTCACTAAACTCATATTTTATTTCAGTTAATAAGAATGCTATATTAGATTGTTTCATAGTTATTGAACAGATAAATAATAGAAACCCTGTATACAGGGCCAGTTTTAAACGTACAGTGAAAGGTATTAGTAGGAAAATTAGTAGGAAATTAGTTTGGAAAATTAGTAGGAAATACCAATAAAAACACGAATTTCAAAAATACTTAACTAACGATATAAATTCCATAACAAACGCTAAAATCCATATACTTCAAAATCCATATACGATATTTCGAATGCATCTTCTTGCACAATTTTTCGTGAGGTAAAATTAATGTAAAAGGGGAAAAACCTTCAAGTCATTCCTCCTTTACATAATGAAAAACTTAATTCTAGTAATGAGTCTGTTAAGAAAACACGAACTGTTTGCTGATGCGGAAGGTGACAATGACTTTTTGTTTGTTTCAAAACAGCATCAGTCAGCATCTATGCTCACTGGCGTAAGAGTAGTTATTGTTCAAAGCCTTTATCAAGGTTTTAATATAATCTCATCAAATTGTGTTATTAAAAAATCTAGAGAAAAAAATAATTTTGTCATTGTAAGTTCTTTAAGGCTACATTCATATCCTTGGTATTCTTTAGAAAAAAATAATATTATGGATGCGCATTCATGAAAAGAAGAAACCACATAAGAAATCAACCAAGAAACACACATACAAAACACAAAACTTGTTTTCTGTACCTAGCTTGTATTTTAGATGATCGGATAATTGTCACATACCTCTTCAAATTCTTTGTTAAAAGGCGAAGTGTGTTTTGAATTTTTTCAAAGACACCTCGCCGATACTTTGCAAGACATTATTCTGGAGACGAGAGGGCAGTTAAGGTTCCGATACTATATTCCCAACCACTTTCTTCATCATAACGTTTGGATTTTCCTCAACATTCGTTTTCCACAGCACTGGATTGGTTGGGGTGGATCTATTACCCTCATTACCAAAAAAATTTGCGCATCTCGAATCCAGAGTTGCATTTAAATGACAATTTATTAGTGTGATGATAAAGACATAGAACAGGAGTGACTAGAAAGCAGCAAGACAATGTCTTTCAAAAACCTGCGGAACACAATAAGGTCACCTTCAGTACCTCCTTCGACCTACTCGTGTATGGATACATGCCGCGATAAGGTTCGACATAGAGTGAAACAAACGCCGTATGCATTCTTGTTGCAGATTTCCCATCAGTTCTTGCATTACTTGCATTGCAGTCCTTTAATACTACTATTCTCTCTAAATTACTGCTACAACACTACTAGAACATTACTATATGGCGACAGTAGGCGTTCCATCTAGTCCCAGATGTGCTCGATTAAGTCCAGCCCGCGCATCTCAAACTCGGGAGTTGCTCGTATTGAAATCTGAGGTGCTTCGAAACATGTTGATCGCTGACACAGCTCGCCTGAGGAGTTTTCATTGCCTGTGAACTCCACTGCGTTTACTTTATAGGCCTGAAGCCTTGCGATTGTAACGTCGCTGTAGGAAGAAAAGATACGCACAATCGCATTAAACGTTAGAGATTTGCATATCTATGCTCTCCGTAGCTATTTCCTTACTTTCTCGATTATAGAATAATTTTTTCATTGTACAAACTTTTTATATCAGTGATTGTATTTGCCTGTAATGCCCCCTAAATATAAAACTTTCACCACTAGGTGGCATTTATTGCAACGTCGAAAGGAGAAAAATAAAGTTTTGTTGTTTCTCTCTTTCGTTTTTTCAGATTTTATCGTTTTGTTAATCGTTAAGAGAGATCTTCACTTCGATTATATTTAACTGATAGTGTCTGATTACTTGAAACAAATTCCTCCTTAAAATACAGTAGTGATCTTGCTGAAGTTAGATGTAATACTGATAACACAGGTCTGCAAGTAAAAAACTGCATAGGATTTTTATACATTTTCTTATAGATTTCAACTTGGTAAAAACGAAAAAAATACCAGAATACTTCCATCACGTCAATTTTTTTATTACACTCACGTTTTTGTTTGTATTTGGCATTAAATTCCTAGTTAACTTAAAATTTAGTATTCTGCTTTTTATTTAAAAAATGGCCTTGAATCTAAGACTTCTCACAATAATTCTATCAATTATAGCTGGACTTGGCAATAAATAAAAAAAAAAATATTAATGGTTTGTTAATAGTTGAAGAAAGTAGTGGTTGGGGGAGGTGGGTAAAGTAGTTTTAGCGTTAGGAGGAAGGTTGCATGATCGTGTCGGAATATAAACAACCTGCTGTTGCATTAGATCATGTTTTAACAAGCTAAATAAATTCAGTATCTAGCTGGCCATCTAATGCCACACTCAGTTTATATCCAGCATTCGAACGCTACTTGCTTATGCTTTTATTTCTGGAATATGGCTCGCAGAAATTGTGTAATTTCTCCCTACAGCTTCTGTTATGTTTGTGGTGAATACACAGTGCCTATGATATTGCATGAACAGAAAAATCACACAACTTTTGTTAGGTAGATGTGAAAGGACTTAATACAAAAAATAAAAATAAAATATTTTACCATAACCTTGACTCAGCTATTCGTCCAATGTCCCATGGCTCTGAAATACCAGATCCACAGAGACAGAGACAGTTTAAACCTCGGCAAGAAAAACGTCATCAATACGACCGTGGTTCCACCAGAAAAAGTGTTATTACCACCTCTTCATATTAAATTGGGGCTCAAAAAGCAGTTTGTCAAATCATTGCCAAGAGATGGAATTGTTTCAGATATCTGTGTTCCAAGTTCCCGAAACTGTCTGAAGCCAAGTTAAAGGAGGAGTTTTCACTGGCCGCGACCTAAGAAAACTTTTATCTGATCCCCTCTTTTTGGAAACAATGAGAGAAAAGGAAAAAGAAGGGTGGGAAAAAGAAGAATGTAGTGCACTAGTTTTTGGGGAATACTAAGGGCCCTGACTACAAAACCTTTGTACAACGCATGCTGGCAGCGTAAGAAGCTCAAGGAAGCAAAATGAGCTTAAAAGTTCATTTCTTACACTCCCATATTGACTATTTTCCCGAAAACTTGGGAGTTACAGTGAAGAACAGAGTGAAAGACTTCACCAGGATATCCGTGATATCGAGAGACATTACCAAGGAAAATGGGATGTCAATATGTTAGCTGACTACTGTTGGATGCTCACTCGAAAAACCAGAGAAGGAAATCGGAAACGAGTTCGGAGAAGCATCAAAGAGAAGAAGAAAAGGTTTCAGAAGAAAAAAGAGTAGACCTAAAATTATGTATAAATATCTGAAACAATTTTTTGATTAGTTGTAAGTAAATATATTTAGTTCATTGTAATAAATAAGTGTTTTGATCATAAATGTATTTTTATTTTGCAAAAAATCTGTACGTGATGGGATGTTACGGAAGTCATTTTTAGAATCTTTGACCTTTAAATCATATAATTCAGTAAAAATATCCCAAGCAACTGGAAATTTTTTTTTTGGAGACTTGTGTAATGAATGTAGTTATTAATTGTTCAACGAAATGTTTGATTATTGCGATGTAACTGATCGAAATTTTTGTTCGGTAAAATATTTAAAAAAATTGGAACAGATATTATATACTTTACTTTTCTTCTCGCGTGAGGATATAGAGCTTGCTACATGAATCGTCTTCCAGCCCGTATTCTAAATTCGAACATATTTTTGAAATAGAATGTTTTTTGTTTTCAATTACCTTGCAATATGTTTAATCTGTGGTAAAGTTTCAATAAATTTTTTCATTATTATGTTAAAACACTGGTTTGATTTGGTTGGTTCCATTAAAACATTGTCATCATCTGTAATATGAAGTAATGCTTTTACTTCTAGTTCTTGTTAAGTTGAGTTATCAATTAAGTATATTTTAATCAAGAAATGCTTTAATAACGATTATTTCCTAATCCAATGTTTTCTATTGATTTCCAGGAATATTCTGGATCGATAAAGAACCTGCGAAGTAAAGAAAGCATTCAGAGACTTTTGCACTGTGTGACACTGTGATCCATGGCGCATCTGATGTAGATACGACATCTGCTTGTTCGGACAAAGTCATCAATTGAGAAAACACGATCGACCAATGGCCACATTCGAATACATCATCCTTCAGTGTGGATTTAAATCTGGAGTTATGTCACGATCGCCGTTCTCGCATCTGCACATTCGCTTAACACTTTTCTCTCCTTTTTTTCCTTCCGCAGCTCATTTATTTTCTACTTATTTCCTCTGTATAATTCTATTTATTTTCCCTATATATCTCTATTTATTTTCTCTGTATATTTTCTACCTTTCTATATTCCTGCTTCCTCTCAAATCCCGGTGTTGAAAGGGTTTCTTTTCCTTAATTGCCGCAACTCGGTGGCTTCATGACAATTGTCCAATGTTTTTTTCAACTTCAGAAGTACCGAAAGAGCTTCTATGGTCGCCACAGAATGTCATCAAGGTTGTGAAGCCTGTTGTTTCCGATATTGAAAGCTGAATTCCCTTTTCCCTCTGTTAGAAATTGCATCAGAGCCCTGCTCTCGCTAGGGGGAACACAAAGGAACGGCCACTCCTGAAACAGGGTAAATGCTGTCAACCTTTCTTGACGAGAGACGACGGTTGGACCCAATACTAGAATATCACTTGATGATTAAAGTTGATAATAGTTCTTTAAGTATTCAGGATGGAGACAGTGACCCCTCAAGAACAGAAAGTAAGGAAATAAAAAACATGAACAAAATGTGGAATCCAAATACTTGGGCAGCAATCAGGCTATCACAAAAGGTATTTGACCCCAAAAGGAACACGAAAACAAAATATAGATAAATAAATAAATAACAAACTTTTTGATGGGTAAAAGAAAAGGAATGAATTGAAAAGAATGCCTTTTGAGTCGATCTGATACTCTGGGACCGCCGTTTCGAGCTTGTTAAGCTTTCCTCAGTCAGAGCTAATCAATCAGTTCTTTCAGTAATTGTCCAATTTCCAGTCCTTGTTTAGCACAATTTGAGAATAATTTGAAACTAATGAATACACCAAATGTACTTTCGTTGTGAAAAGTCAAAAAAATAGTTCGTCACATATAATTAGCGTCTTGATAATTTATTTCTCAATGCACTATTAAATACACACTTATAAATTTTGTTCTGTTGTCTCATTGCACTAAATAATATTGAAACAAATTTTATTTGTTTTCACTGTAGCTAATCAATGTTTTATTGAGCACTAATTTATTTTCACTGACATTCCATTTCACAATTCACATACGATTCGCTGCACTTTTAACGAAGCACATTTAAACTTGTAACACTTTAAATCATAACTCAGTACCACTTACTTCAGTAGTAATATATGAACCAATCGTTATTATTATTTTATACTACTTAACTTCAGTAGCATTTATCATAAGAACTGAAGCACAATATGGGATTTTTCTTTAATTAAGCTCCTTAGCTTATACATTCACCACATTTAATTTCTTATCTTGAGAAATTTAGTCTTTCACCATTCATGTGACGAATTGAAACATTCATTATTAATGTGATCCCGACATCTTTTTTATATTCGTTTTTGAATTAAACTTGAAATTAGCGGACATTCTTCCGATTCCATTAACTGTTATTTAATCATAAATGTACTCACAATTCATGAAGATAACGCCGCACGTCCATAGTGTTGATAGTCCATTTCTCTGTAGTTCCATTGTCCTGACAGTATCGCTTTAACTTTGGCGTCCATTCGTTCGACTTCGGTAAAACTGTTTGTCCCGCTGATTCTTCACTGCATAGCTTCTTCTTCGTCCCAAGGGTAGGCAACTACCGCTGCTCTCTCCTGCATTTACACATTTCACTCATCTTCCCAAACGAGGCTGTCTTGCCCTTCTTATCTCTAAAACACCGTGACGTCATTTGATATAATAATATGCAAATTTATTTTGTTTTAATTTTTCAAACACTATTTAATCACGTTTTGAAGCCTCAAATATATATTTATAATTTTATCAATTTTAAATTATCTACAGTACCATCATGAAATGTACTGCAATACTTTTCGAACATAGGAGGAGAAGGTAGACAATACGCATGCCACCGCTTGGGCAGTGGATGAAAAGTTTTGGGCAGATGCTGCACGGCCTCCCTTAGCCTCTCTTGCCTCCATCGCAATTTCCATTAGCTGCCTTCCTCTTCCTGGTACAACACGCAAAGAGGTATCTGGTACCACTTCCATTTTCTTCAAATTTCTAATAACCAATGAGTTCCACACCTGGAGCAGTTATCCTTTAAATACGATAAATATGATAAAATTGATTCGATAAGAAGTACAAGTGACTCGATTCCTACTCAACATACACTAAAAAAATTTGAAGAGAAAAAAATTTCAAAAACATCAGTTTTCTTTTCTGAAATTTAAGCAGTAGTGGAAGAGTAATTCAAATAACTCAAAGGGTAAGTTAGTATGGCAGTTGAGAATTATACAGATTAAAATAAAGCAATAAATTCAGAACTAAACTTGAATTTACTCGAGTGTAAGGTTAAATACCATCGTAAATTAATTCACCGTAAAATTAAATTAACTTTAAAATAAATAACTTTAACATAACTTAATGGCGGTTTGAAATCACAAAAAAACTACATTACATGTTAATGTTGATTTGGGCAAAAGATTGGCTCTCACAACTGAAGAGATCTTCGTCACTTTCACAACGCCTATTGGATAGTTACTGTTGGAGTGATCATCTTCGATGTGCGACGGAGCGCTCTTTTCTGTCGATGCAGACCCAGTAATATTCAATTAGCTCTGAAAGACGTAAGTCACGAAAACGAGCTGATGCTCAGGATGATCGGCGCTCGATTTCTAAATGGCAGCGGGGAGGTAGAGTGGCACCTCGTATCCAGGTGCTCAAGTCAAGGACTGATTGGACCTCACATCAAGGATACGGAGATCAGAAAGGAGAGCAGCTCCAAAAAAAAAGGAGGATATCCCACAGGGTTGCGTGTCGACTCACTTTCAATTCACTGTTTTTTTCACTTGTCTTTCTTCAGAAGCGGCTAGAAGGATGGCGAGGTTTTAGCCCCAACTGTCGTCTCTGGTTAAGAAAGGTTGACAGCATTTACCCTGTTTCAGGAATGTCCGTTACTTTGTGTTCCCCCTTGTGAGAGCAGCGTTCTGTTGCAATTTCCAAATGGAAGATACACGAATATAGCTTTTAATGTCGGAAACAACAGGATTCACGACTTTGATGCCATTCTGCGCCGTCCATAAAAGCTCTTCTGATCAAGAAAAGAGAAAAGTGTGAAGTGAATGCGCAGAGGCAAGAACAGCATTCGTGACATAACTTCAGATTGAAATCCAACTCTAACCAATGCTTAACATAATAATAATAAAAAAATATTGAAACTTTCAACACAGATTAAAGATATTGCAAGTTAAACCAAAACAAAAAAACATTTTATTTCCAAAATATTTTCGAACTTAGAATACAGGTCATCGTCACTGCCTAACATGGCTGCAAGACGATTCATGTAGTATGT
>JAFIDM010062740.1:0-12790 GCA_023159025.1 Thereuonema tuberculata
ATTTTGGTTGCTATCAGAATAGCTCCCAAACGGGTCACTAATAACCGTGGAGCTTTTTGGTTTCAAAATCAAACATTCAATAAATGCTTTATTCTTATGCATCGTTGGCGAAACAGTAAGTGTATTACATGTAATGGTGATGCGTAACGCCAAATATGATTATTATGATGACATGAGAAACATCTCAAAGAAAGGCATTGTTGTGAGAACAATGAGAACTTAGCAATGGTGTTGGTTGTTGCTAAGCTTCTAGACAATAAACAAAGAGATCATGGAGGTAAAAGATCCAGATAAATATGAAAATATCTCCTAATAAATTGCTGGACAACACAAATGTTCATAAAAGTGCAAATGTCTTTTATGCGTATTAAAGGCAAAGCTTAAGTGATGTTCAAAGATATACGAAGTGGGCATCATCAGAATAAAAGAAATACAAACCCAAAATTTGCCCAGGGAATAAATGGAATTTTTTTCAGCTACAAGAAAAACGAGAGGATTAATATGAATAAATATGGATCCGCAAAGCTGCAAATACATCCAAAGGCAAAAGAAACAAGACATCGACGCCTTCAAAGATAAGGTAATAATGTGTTCGTAAATGACTGTGCCCTCAATATTTCCGTTAAGAAATAACTATTATAAGTAAATGAACTGAAAGGCTCATTTAGTAGCAAATTGAGGGATCCATAGGCTTTCATGCGTTCTGAGCTTGATCATCGAGGCTAAATCTGGCTGATGAGTCCTAATAAGGACGAAACAGTTGTCCCAGATTGCCGTCGATGATGGCTCAAAGGGAAACGAATTTGTGCGTTTCTATATTTTTTCCGTTTTTCGTATTACATTTGATGCACCTTAAACCTTCTTACATATTAATTTTTCGCCGATGCATTTGGCTTATCCTTTTATTAAATGTCTTTTGTGCGCAGCGCTTTGTGGGATAAGGTAATTAAGCTGAAGAATTTATGTTCTTAGAAAAACACGAGTTAATTTTTCGATTGATTTAGAAGGAGATTTAAATGTAAATATTTTATTTTTTCGATTCTAGATATTAAAGAATTGTTAAGCCTATTTATCTTTGATAATTATTAAAGAACTATTTATTAATCCACCACAATAATCATAAATTTTGCCCTTCGTTATTTTATTATTAAAAGTTTTATTATATAATAGTTTTACAGATTCCTTAAGTTATTGTGGTTTAAATAATTGGATTTAGCCGTAGGTAAATATAAATTATTTACCAAAATCACTTATAATCGATTTGCTTTAATAATCGAATAGAATACACAACTAAATACACTAATATTAGGCAATTAAAAAAATTCATTGTCAAATAAAACAATAACATTTCTCAATTAACTATATAAAAAAAAAATGTTTTCTGCAGCTTTTATGAACTTAATTTTAATAAATTAAAAAAATGTTAAATCTAATTACAAACAATGTTTTCAACAAATGTAATATTGTTGAATTAAGGTAAAATTGATTTCTATAATAAATACAGTTCGATTTATAAGATCGTTTTATAGACATTATATTACAAGAGGAATAATTATTTTTAATATTATTCCACATCTTAATCACGTTATAGTAAAATTCATTAATATTATTCCGATTTAATACCGCCGGAATATTAATACAAGATAAGAAAAATAATATAACATTTAAACTAATATAATTTCTAAGAATTTAAAGGAATTAATAACAGTTATGTTAAAACATGAACAGCAAATTAAGATTATGCCATACTATTAAAATAGAATACATATTAGAATAGGGAGAATATAAACCACGACAGCAGGTAAACAGAAATGTATCTTCTGCTGTCTACCCCCCCCTCCCATCGACAGGTTGCACTAATCTACTGCGCATTAAGGCATCAAAACTGCGTCTAACCTATAATGACGAAATAAGTGACTAAGGAATCCTCCAATATAAAAAGCCAAAATGAATTTTCGTTTCCAGTAAGAAGCCTTCTTGGAGAACCGAAATATACTGAGCTCTGTGGCAATTTGTTTTTTGTTTTCTTGTTTGCAACTTTATTTGTTTTAATTTGTTTTTCTGCCTTTTTCCTTTTTCAAGTCTTTTGTTTTGATTTTCCCTCCCTTAGTTTGTTATTATTTATATTAGTAATTATTGTTTTTGTTTTGTATTTTTATTTTACTAGTTATATTTTTATTTTTATTTATTGTTTTATAAGCCGTTCCGTTTTATTTTTTTTATTAGTTTTTACTTTTTTAGGTTTTTCATTTTTCATTTTTTAAGCTTATGTGATGAAATTATTATAGGCTTTTAATAATGGAACTTGTTATTTGAAGAAATAAGCACTTATTCAAGTAGTTAGGTAAACTTTTGTTTAATATATAAATTTGTTTTCTTATCTTTGACTAAATGCTGAAAATATTAATTTTAAGTCAACAACGAAATTATCTATTAAAATCAGGAAAAAACTAATTTCGTTAACAATATCCGTTCTTTCGAATATTAGTTAATTACTACAATTACGGAACCATGAAAATACGATAAATAAGCTTTTTGTTCATTCTGGAAAACTATATTGTATATTTTCTACAGCAATCACTAACATCCGAAATAGTCTTCTGAATACTTCAAGGTTGTGAAAGTGGAATTATTGAGAAAATGTCAAGTCAATTGGGTCTTTGTTTTCTGATGCTGTTCTTTTGTTCAAGAATAGGTAAGTAGGATAGTATAAAGGCAGCACACTTTTCCAACATTAAAATTAATACATTTAAGTGAGTTTCGAACATTGACTGGTCTTCATCAAATCCAGATGAAAATCAATGTCCGAAACTGTCACTTAAATGATTTAATTTTAATGTTGTGTGCTGCCTTACTTTATATTATAGCTAATAGTAATAACACATTATACAGTATGAAGAGCTTCTGTAAGTAGGAATTGTATTTCTTGCTATCTTTCAATAATAAAGACGATATTTACAGATGTCCATGTTGTCTTTTCATTTTATATAATGATTTCAATATTCTATGAGTTCGACATTAAAGTAAAAATTTTTTAATACATATATTTATTTCACAAATTTTATCTGATAATTCTAAAGGCGTCGAAAATAATGTAGAAAGCAGGTAACGGTCACCTAAGGTTGCTATCTTACGATCAGTGAAATAATGAAATCTAGATTTAACAATGGGTGAGACCAAATTGTTTACAAGTGACATCCTGGAACAGCTGTTTCATGCTCATTGGTGATCATCAGCCAGGAGAAGTCACCAGTAAATAACAAGGTTTACGTATTAGGCTAGTATTGTGTATTTTTTGCTTTGAGGCACCACTGCGCTTCCGATAGATCTAGATTTGAGTTTCTTTGTTTTCTAAGAAGTTATAACGAAAATCCACTCAAATGATTGTCCTTACAAGGAAACCTCTCGAACTCTAACATTCAGATTTGAATGAAACTTTGCAGAATGAATCTATAGATTGTGTTTATTAAATGTTATGAATCTTAGCTGCGGAATCCAAAGGGAGCTGAACTAAAATGGGACCCGAATATCGTCAAAAAAATCGGTCGTTTTAATTTTAATTTTAATTTTTTTTTATTTGTTTGTGTCGTATTTTTCTCCATTGAATATCCATTGCTAAGATCTTTTATTGTCTTATGAAATGAATTTAGTGAATAAAGAAATTAAAATCAAAAATTAAGATTTAAAAACACTTCTAAATTTGAAATAGCAAAATAAATTAAATTAAATAAATTAAACAAATTAAAATAAATTTAAATAAATTAAAAAATTCGGCACAATAAGATTTTAACTTAACAACTATGTAAATATGTGAATGTAGTCCGTCTCTCTCTTTCTAAAATATTTACTGTATTGTATTTGATCGAATGCTGTCAATTAACAGGCGCGTGTTTAATGTTCTTAACGCTGGTCATTGGATGACTAACGTCCCTGGATCGGAACAAGATTTTATCACGTTTCTCAGAATGATGGTCAATTTAAATTAGGTGTATTTAAAAATTAAATTACGAATGTTCACCGTATTTCTGGAATTTTTAATTTAATTTTTTCGGACTGCAGTCAACTGCAGTAACGAAACCACGGTAACTGACACAGCGGTTACGGGGTTTTTACTACAGCTAAATTAGTTTAATAGCCTTGAATTATTAAAATAAAGTTTCAAGATTTAAAAATTGAAAAATATATTACTTTTGACCCCTCTTCTTAGTCTTTAGTCTTTTTTAAATTTCATGATTAAATGTGACATTCAATTTTGGCAGTAAATGCGGGACATCTCGTATAATACGGGACAGATAGCAACCCTATGCTCAGTTATCTATTCAGGTATCCATCGTACCGACCGATAATTATCGTGATCATATTTAGAATTCGATCACAAATAAACTACATACGGAAGTTTAAAGAAATCAGTGCATACGATTCCGTGGTAATGGAAGGGTGAAGATCAAAATAAATGTTTTAATTTGAACAACGAATACCAAATATAATGGATTTTTTTGTATATAGGCAGAGAAATAGACAAACAGTTTTAAAAGATATGTACAAATGGATTGAGTAAGGCTTCGCATGCTCAAATCAAATTTTTATTTCTTTTATTTCTCTTTATCGCGTCATAGTAAACTTTAATTGCATGACATTGTTCACCGATTTCACGTTTTAAAAAAATTATGAAAAACTACAAGTCAAGTGGGGAAAGAAATGGAACCTCCTTGAAGATAAACTAAAAACATAAAAACACATTAAAAATAAAGAAAAAGAGACAGGCTCTGCTAGCTTCAATGAATTTCTTATGCATCTATATAAAGGAAAAGCGCCTAAAAAATATTTAAACACATTAAAAAATTCTAATGTGTTTAAACATTTTTAGGCGCTTTTTCTTTATTTAGATGCGCATAAGAAATTCATTGAAGCTGGCAGAGCCTAGCACATGAATTCTCTTTTTCTTTATTTTTAATGTGTTTTAATGGTTTTAGTTTATTTTCAAGGGGGTTCCATTTCTTTCCCCACTTAACCTCAAATACACCTCCGTTACGAGACCTGCTTTGTTCATTCTGACTACTCTCAACCGATGATCGCCTAAATAATCGTGAAACAGACTTGTCTTTAGATGTCAGTTTGAACATTGGTCTCAAATTTTAATGTATTTAAACATTTTTGGGCGCTTTTCCTTCATTTAGATTCGCATAAGAAATTCATTGAGGTTGGCAGAGCCTAGCACATGAATTTTCTTTTTCTTTATTTTTAATGTGTTTTTATGGTTTTAGTTTATTTTCAAGGAGGTTCCATTTCTTTCCCCACTTAACCTCAAATACACCTCCGTTACGAGACCTGCTTTGTTCATTCTGACTACTCTCAACCGATGATCGCCTAATAAGTGTGAAACAGACTTGTCTTGAGATGTCAGTTTGAACATTGGTCTCAAATTTTAATGTATTTAAACATTTTTAGGCGCTTTTCCTTCATTTAGATGCGCATAAGAAATTCATTGAAGCTGGCAGAGCCTAGCACATGAATTCTCTTTTTCTTTATTTTTAATGTGTTTTAATGGTTTTAGTTTATTTTCAAGGAGGTTCCATTTCTTTCCCCACTTAAACTCAAATACACCTCCGTTACGAGACCTCCTTTGTTCATTCTGACTACTCTCAACTGATGATCGCCTAATAAGCGTGAAACAGGCTTGTCTTGAGATGTCAGTTTGAACATTGGTCTCAAATTTTAATATATTTAAACATTTTTAGGCGCTTTTCCTTTCTTTAGATGCGCATAAGAAATTCATTGAGGTTGGCAGAGCCTAGCACATGAATTCTCTTTTTCTTTATTTTTAATGTGTTTTTATGGTTTTATTTTATTTTCAAGGAGGTTCCATTTCTTTCCCCACTTAACCTCAAATACACCTCCGTTACGAGACCTGCTTTGTTCATTCTGACTACTCTCAACTGATGATCGCCTAATAAGCGTGAGACAGGCTTGTCTTGAGATGTCAGTTTGAACGTTGGTCTCAGATTTTAATGTTTTTAACTACAAGTCACGAATTCCAAGATTTCAATCGTTTGAACATTTTGTTTCCTCTGTTTCTGCCAAGCATTGCATTAAAATGACTCGACGGATTCAGTAAAATTTGATATGAAGCTTATTTTTGGTACTGTTTATTACATAAGCAGATTTATTTTCGTCTCCAACCATTCCATTCCTCAGAAATGACCATCAATAACCCTTGCGAAATTACTAGACCGATTTCTTTAAAATTTTATTCAATTCGTATTTAATAGCCAACTTGAAATATAACAGATTATTTTGGTCTTCTCGTCCTCTCAAGTTCTCAGATCTTCATCACTTCAATATCAGTTTCTATTACGTAATAAAACCATAGATGTTGTCGGAGAATAATAGTATTGTCTATAAATATGGTAGGGATAGATATTATTAAACCAATCACAATGCTTCGCAACGGCTTCTGATTAATTTATGTTGAATTATTACTTTAATTTTCTTGTTATTATAAATGTGATTGCTGCGAATGCTAAAGGCGCAATTGTTGCTATTGTTGCGATTATTGTGATTGTTGTGCTTAATGATAATTTAATGAGATTTAAATGATACTTGTCCACAGACAGACGGACAAAGCGGGATTGTAAGGCTTCCAATCAGAAACCTAAGAAGTGGATTTGGCTAATGACTTTTATTTAACTAAAGCCAGTTGTGGTAAGGAGAGAAAACTGCTGAGAATACGATGTAAATTTTGTTACATTTAGTCAAAACAAACTTTTTTCGACAACTGCAGTCATTGCTGAGCTTATTATCATTGTATCACTCAGTCACCCTAGCTGTGCATGCTCAGTTCCCTGAACATACAGCAACTTCACAATCATGCAAATAACAGTTAAATATAATTTGATTGAGATATTCTTTTTCTTCCTCTAATATTTATTTTCTAGGAAGGTTGATTCACACAGTCTGGAACAATTGTCACAGAAGCTGAAGGATTCCTGTAAAGAACTGGATGAGCAGAAGGTTAAGGATACTGATTATAAATTTTCGATAGGAGATTGCCAATACAGTGGAAAGAAAAGCAATTCTTATATGAAGGGATTTTCTAAATGTGATTTCGAGTCCTTGGACACTTCAGATTCATCGATTACAGCTAAAATTCGTGTAAGTATTGTTTGAAATTAATGTCTTATTTTCTTCCTTTATGTAATGAAAGCTTTTTGACTGAACATGGGGAATCTTACTAGTCCATTTGAATATTTTTCTTCTCATGAGAAGAAAGCGCATGAGAGTAAAACCGTTTGAATGGGCTTTCAGGAAATTTCGTACATTGCTTATTTATGATTTAATTTAACGAACATTTTTAGTAGTCTTCATTCTTCCAATTCATCAAAAAACCCGGAAAGCTCTCAGTAATACAGTTCTTAGTCTTTAAAATTAGGTACCACATTTTTGTTTAGTATTACTTGAAATATGAAGATGATTCCTTTGATCTACAACCCTCTATAGGCCTAACTTAAAATGAAGATTCTCTTTTTTCTCAGTCCCCACTAGCAAATACACATGACACTAACTAAAGTTTTCTGATTTTTTTTCCTGAGTTAGGTTTTGTACTTGATTATATAAGTAAAGGGAACATGTAGTATGTTTTGTGAAAATTATTTGATCGAAAAAATTGAATTGTAGATATCTAAATGTTCGATTTCAAACTCTACCTCTAGTTTCGGGTAGATGGCAGATGGTAGATTTAACATTAAATCTTTAAATCTATTTTAAGTGCCACGAGCACAGGGGTGGTGAGAATGACAAAAAAAAGAATATTAAAAGAATGATTAGGATAAATTGTTGAAAGAAACACGTATTAATTGCATTGACTGAAATGTTGTAACTGCACAGAAATCTTTTTCTTCACCTCTTAATGTTGTTTGTGAATAAAAAAATTGTTTCAGGTACTTAAATCGATCGTTGCGACTTAAAGTTTTTAGTTGCAGCGATCGATTTAAATAAGGTGACAATGTTTATCAAAAGTTTTTTGATTTAGATATTGCTACAGCCTAAAGTAGCAAATGGTCACATCTTCGAGATCCATCTTGATCTGAAAAATGCATTTTAATCATGAAAGGGCTGCAGAGATATCTTTTTCTTTTTGCTGTTTTTTGTATTAATAGTGAATCCTATTATTTCGTTTTCATGTGCGAGCTATTGAAAAAGTTAATAATGTAGTTCTTGGAAAACTATTTTATTTTTACGAAGACATTATAATAATTACTGAGGCCGCATTAATATTCATACTGCCATAACTGCATAGACTTTTATTACTTTTCTTAAATCGCTTTATCCCTTTTTGTAGACCTGTTCAATACCATATAAGGTTATCATTGATTAATTATTTTATTCTATGGGTTTCAGTTCGGTTAGACACTTTGGTGAAAGATTACAGAATTCTAATGCACGAATCAAGAATGAAGTTGTAGGTGTTTGTGTATTGCTATGTGGATAATATTTTATAACGATTACAACGATTGAAAGGAAATAAGCTGCATTGAAATTGAATAGAAAGAAGTATTTGATTTAATTAGGAGTTTATTATTTTAGGATTTCTTATTTTATTAGATTTTTTTTTATTCAATAATACTGTATCCTACGAGGTACAGCTTTGACCTGTCTGCAGGATACAAAATAAATGTGTGAAATACAATATATAACAAATAACAAGAGTAACAAAATTCCAAAGAATGCTACATATATAATTGAAAATGTAATGTTAATACAAACTAGGCCATCTCCCGTGTACACGCGCTTGTTTTTCTATATCACATAGATTTGGTTAAGTAAGAATATTATATTTAAAATATTGCAACTTTTCGGCAATTATAGTTTTAATTATCATTTTCGAATTACATATAAATAGACGGATCGGAAATAAATAAACAATCTTGAGATTCAAAATACAGGTTGAATACATTCATTATTTAATGGGGCTAATGGGAAGGCCACATAAGTTAAAAAAAAGAAAATTAAGTGAGTTGTAGTCTCGGTGGCCTAATGTATAAGACGTTTGACTTCGGATCAGAAGGTTGCAGGTTCGATTCCCGTCGTTTTATTGTAAAAATTACTTATATTTTCCATTCTCACAGGAAATTGTGCCGGACAGAGAATGAAAGAGTTTAGTAATATAGATTACTTCTTTCTGATTACGAAGAATTTATAAAGAAGTAATCCATTATTTTGATTGAATAAATTTATACAGTTAAAAATTTATAAAATCGTAAATAAGTAATCTATATTTATTAGAATCTAGCAAAGAACTTTTCTTTCATTTTTTTTATTAGCATTATTAATATAGTAATTTAATTTAAAGATGAGTTTTATTATTAATTGAGAATATGTATAATAAAAATTTAAATGAAATTTTATATTTAATGCAAATTGAAACAATTTACACATGTACATAAACATACATGCGTGTTCAAATTACACACTATTAATACCTATATAAACAAAAAAATTAATAAAAAAATAAGTTAATTAAAATAATAACAAAAATAGTGATGTTATTTCGTATTACATAGGATATTTTATTTTCCTATTTATAACTTTTTTTATAATTACATTTTTGAGTTATTTATAGTTTGTTATTTTGAATGTTTGAGGATTAATTTGATTATAAATTACTTATAATTATAAATATAATTCTATTATTTCTTAAGCCGAAGTTATTTTTAGCGCTTTTCAAAATAATACATGTTAACAATTTTTCTTCTAATATATATATATATATATATATATATATATAGCTAAGCCGGACAGCTTTCTGAAACATAAAATCCCAATATAATTTCAAAAAACTGTTTCTGTGAATGTACGGGCTTCGAATTACATTCACTTCGTCAGCGGCATCTGGTGTTAAATTTTGAAACTAAAATAAAATTTGGAAGTCACAAAAGCGCATTATTTTGAGAAATTTGCTCTTTCTTATTGTAAATATTGTTTTTTAAGTTTTCCTTTTTATTTCTTTTTTTAATTTCTTTTGTATAATATTTTTTACTTTTTTTAATGTTTTTTATATTTTTATATATATACATTTAAAAAATAAGAATAAAAAATAAAATAAAATAAAATAAAAATTTTAAAATTAAAAATAAAAATTAAAAATTAAAAATTAAATAGATGACAGTTATCAAGTCAAACGCAAAACTTCCTTAAATAAAGGATTTAATTTTGAATCGTCATAACATAACTAAATGATTATAATTTAACAAGTCCTATTTTGAAGAATAAAATGATTAAATAAAATTATGAATATATTTAACTTTGTATTTTTTATAAATTTGAAATTTAAATTTTTTCTGAAATTGTGAAATTTAAGTTTTTAAAACTTTATTTGGAAAATTATTATTTGTAAATTCATTGATAAGATAAGTTAAATTAGTTAAAAAATCTTCTAATTTAGAATTAATAATAAGGTATCTTTTTAGTTCTTGTATGAAAATATTTTTAAACAAATTTAAACTCACATTACTTGTAAATTTATGAAACTTATTTATCTTGAAAGGAAATAAAAATGTTTTATTAAACAGTTGAATATATGGAATTTGTTGATGATAATATATTCGTAAATCTAAAAAATCAACAAATTCAGAATCAATATTAGTTTGTTGTAAGTTAATAATATTTTTATAAATTTTGTCTTCTATATAATCAATTTTAAAGTTAGTATTAAAAATAATTAAATCATCTAAATATCTATAAATTTTAAATTGGAAAGGAGAATTAGTACAAAATTGATATTCATAAGCAAGTAAAAATAAATTAGCAAGAATGCTACTATAATTTACTCCCATTCTAATACCTTTAATTTGGGAATATATTTCATCATCAAATTCAATATAATTATTATATAAATTAAATTGAAGAAAATTAAGAAATACTTTAATAGAAATATTAAATAGACTAGTTATATTAAATTCTGAAATTAAAAAATTTATTTGTTGTAGTAAAGAATCTAAAGGTATATTTGTAAATAAATTTTCAAAATCTGCAGTAATTATATTAAAAATTTTATTATTATTTACATATTTAATAACTTCATCATGATTATGAATAAGCCAATAAAAATCAGGATTAATTTTATTTTTAATAATTTCATGTAATTTATTAAGAAAAATTTGTAAAATAATATTTGATTGCTTAATATAGAATTGGTTGTGCTACAAATCATTCTAAATTTGCCCATTTTGTGCATTTTTGGATTTAAAAATAAATAATTTAAATTTCTGTTAATTTTGATTTTTTTATATTTGAGTGTTTTAAATTGAAATTTAAATTTAGAAAAACATTTATCTAAGTTATTTAAAATAGAATCTTTAGTTTTTTTAATTTTTAAGAAAACAGATTGATCATTTAATAATTCTTTAATTTTGCTAAAATAAAATTGTTTTCAGATGATAGCTAAATTATTGTGTGCTTTAGCAATAGTTGTGAAAATGTAATGCTTGTGATAAATGGAAATGGGTTTTTTGGATTTTATATAAATTAAATTTTTGATTTGTAGAACTGGTAACTCTATCATATGAAGTAAGTTTAATATTATTAATTTTAGATATTAGATTGAGTTTCCACTCAATAAAATTTTGATAACGTATGTTGTATTTAAAACTTATTTCTAATATAAAATTATTTATATCTTTAATAAATATATTAATTAATTGTTTATATGTTTTATTTGTATGTAGTCTAGTTAATATCTAAATTTAAAAAATTTCTCAAAGCAATATCCTCAATAAAATTTATATTTCCTGTTACAATTTGTGAATTCCATTTAAAATTGTTATTATATAATGTGCATTGACAATTAGAATTTAGGTTAGAACTTACATTAGTTTTATAATTACAAATATATTTGCGAATTGGTATGTCATATTTGTAAATGGGCATTAAGTAAATATCTATTGGAAATTTGGATTTAATGTATGAATTAAGTACATTACTGATATTAATTTTGTCAAAAATAGTGGAAATATAATGAAATAATATTAATTCTTTGAGTTTATTATTATCTGTATTGTAATTTATTTTAGTTAATTTTAGACGAAACTTAATAATATCTAATATTAAATGGAGTAAATGCGTATTTTTAATTTTTATAAAGTCAAAATGTTTTAATAAATATTTTAATTTGGATATATTTAAAAGAAATAAAAAATTTTTGACAAAAGAAATTCTATCCATATCAGAATTATCAAAATTATTTTCAAAAATATTAAAAAATTTATCAAAATCAATTTTATTATTAAAATTAAATTGAGGAAACTTAGAATATGCTTTAGTATGTTGTAGATTCAAATTTTCTTTTTTAATATTAAACCAATTGTATATACATTTATTATCAATATTATTCAAAACATTAATTTGAAAATAATTTTCGTTTAGTCCATATGGATAAATTGTATGATATTTTAGCATCATTCGAGTTTGGCCATTCGATATGTATATATATACAGTGATTTCTATTTTTAACATGTTTTTATTAGCTCGCTTTCTTGTCTGTCCGTTTGTTCGATACAAATTTTGCAATTGATTTTAAACTAACTTCCCGATGAGCTGCAGACTCGAAACTTTAAACATAGCTCACAACTGAATGACAATGCAATAATAACTCTTTACTTCCACTTGTCCACTTAAATGGATATTTTTAAAAACAGTTTCCTCAAAAACAGTAATAAAGAAGTTCATGAAGCGCCAGTAATTTTACTAATTATTTAAACAAAATTGTTTTTTGAATATATCACGTTTTTAAAAC
>JAFIDM010062741.1:0-12789 GCA_023159025.1 Thereuonema tuberculata
GCTTCTTCCATCATGGCCAACTACCGACTGCTTTTAGTGCTCTGCCTGATCAAGTACATCGCAGCTGAGACAACTCACTCTCCCGTCTCGATCACCTCCACTACAGTTGCGTCTGAACATGCGAAATATCAGGTGGGAGATTACCGCAACTGTCCATCGGGACCGAAGATGCTGGAAATTTTACCGGGACTTGGATGGAACGGACTCACTTTCACCGACGCCGCTCCCGTGCTCGCCATGAATTACAGCCGATGCCTTACGACCGACGACGGTAAATACTTTGTTCCTGACAGTGCTTACGTGATGCGTCTGAGGAAGAGCAGCCTCAGCGGCAACGCCAAGTTGTTCGACGACTGGCGGGACTACAGCAGCCTAACCGCGCCTTCCATGAAGTACGGCTCCGACGTCAGCGGTTCCTTCTTCCCCGATTTCGAGCAGGCAAAGAAAAACCAGATTATCGAGAAAGCGTTGACGATGAGATCGGAGATCCGACACGGTATTTACACGATTCAGATCGACTCTTCTACTCAATTGCACCCGACGCTACGAAACAGGTTTCACGAAATCGTAGAGCATCTCGAAAACGGAGAGATTCGCAAATCGAGAAACTTGGCCGAACTCATCGTCAGAGATTACGGTACGCACGTTGTCACCAAAGTGGTATCGGGAGGAGTGATTGCCCGAGAAGACGCAGTGAAGTTAACGTATTTAGGCGACGAAGACTATAAAAGACAACAAGCCAGCGCAACAGCCACTGAAGTACTCTATCACACCCTTGGTCTTAAAATGGGTGAATCTATGCACAAGGACAACGAAGCGGAGATGCAGAAATACAAATCCAATTGCGTCTCTTCTGAAATGAAAGTATATGGCGGACAGCCTCTTGACGATAACTTCAATTACTCGATGTGGGTCAAAAGTTTGGAAAGCAATATGGAAGCCATTGACCGTCTAGGAGATCCTCTGTACTTCGTTATCACAGCACAGAACTTCCCAGAATTGCCACAGCCACTTCTACAGCAACTCAAGACTTTGGTGAAAGAAGCAATTCGGGAGTACAATGGTCTCAATACCCATCCTGGATGCACCGACCTCAGCTCCCCGAACTTCTCCTATCTGGCCAACACCGACGACGGATCCTGTTTGGCATCTCAGAACAACTACACTTTCGGTGGTGTTTACCAGACGTGTGAACTGTCTGACCACAGCAACGAAACTAAACACTACTGCGAAACAAAAATGCAGAAGAATTTACTGACAGGCGATTTCAGCTGCCCTAAAAACTTCACGGCATTCCCGCTTTATAAAGATGCTTTAACAGTCGAGTATCCAGTAAAAAAATGCTACGATGACAATTTATTTGATATTCCTTATTGTAAAATAGTTTATAAAACAGTCCGCATGAGCTACAAAACATACTGGTGTGCAGCAATGCAAGAAGTGCCTCCAAACACCGGATACCTTTTCGGCGGAGTCTTTACTGAATTTACGAACAATCTTGTGACCGGCGCATCTTCGTGTCCCCCGGATTTCTACCCTTTGGTCGTCGGCGAAGGACTTCACATTTGCGTCAGTGCCAATTATGAGAAAGCTTCCCAGTTCGCTGTTCAGTTTGGAGGCTTCTTCAGTTGCCTGTCAGGTAATCCTCTAACAAAACTTCAAAATGAAGCATCCGTTCATGAATGTCCAGAAGGCTACAGCAAACATATGGCAGCCATCTATGCTGGCTGTGAAATCAACTATTGCATGGTGACTGCCGACATCAAACGGTCGGATCTGCCTCGCCTTGTTCAGCCTCCGTTCTCAACCAAGGACGAGATTGAAGCGAACACCACCATGACACTCCTCATCGTGGACGAGGCATCGGGCAAAGTGTGGTTCCGTACCAACGGCTCAGAGTCATGGATCGTCGCCACGGGAGAAGATGATCTCGACAAAGCGGGACTTACTGATTTGTTTCATGGTAAAAACCACACTTTCTGCAACAACACCGGTGAAGGGAATCACACTGCCGCCCCACAACACCAGGATAAAACAGACGATAAAACATCTCCAGGTACTATCGCAGTCATTGCCGTCTGCGGTGTCGTTGCAACTGCATTAGCTGTAGGTTTGACGATCTTTGCGTGCAGGAAACGTTCTCTACGGGCAAGAAGCGAAAGCAAAGCAAATCTCCATGACGCCGAAGCCCAAAATGAATCCAGTGAGGACCAAGAAAGCAGTAGCACCAGCGCTCCCACGACAGAAGAAACAGAACCTCAAGCAAATGAATCCGAATCGTGAATTCTTAGGTAAATCAGAACTTTTATCCTTAGAACAACATCAGCAAGATCTTACTAATATTAACATGTACGTGCAAAATGGACTTTATACAAATTAATTACAAAACAATTATTTAAAATTTCCTTACAATCTGAAAGCAGTAATACTGAGAGATGAGGTAATTTCTGTAAATTAAAAGCTACCTTACATCAAACTGAGGTGTTACACAGCTTGCCTTTCTCGAAAGTAATATCAATGGATTTTATATTTGTCTAAATGTAGAATTAAATTTTTTTGACAATGTTATTTCGAGTGTTCCTCCTAACAAGTCGCTAAACTAGCAGTGGAGGCTTTAAATAACACACTCATCCTGTCAAGAATATAATTTTAAGTTACTTAATTTATTTAAAAAACCTTCAGTATATTTTTTTAACTTGAAATTCTGAAGCTTTAAATTACTGTGATTCGTGCTTAATATTACTTTAAAAAAAATCATAAATGAATTTATATATATATTGAAGTAAATAGAAAATTATCTTATTAGGATTAAATAAATCTCAATTTTACTTAAAATTTTAAATATTGTGTTTTGTATGTATAAACTTTTATTTCTATGAAGATGTAAAATATTAACTAGATTTTCACTAGCATAAGAGCAAGTTCATTTTCAATATTTTGTACTGTATGTATTTAAAGAACCAGTTCACACTTAATACTCACAAAAGGCGGCACATCATTATCTCGAAAGTGATGGGGTTTTAATATTATTATTCACTGTATACGCATGTGGTGTTGTTATTTGCATAAAAGAAAATAAAAAAAAAAATAATCTTTATGTAAATCAATTTTCTTTGGTAGAGAATTAACGATCAAAAAATAATACCTAAAAACAGAAGGAAAAAGTAGTTTCGGAATGTCCTGAAGGTCTGTGATGATGCCATTTTTCTTAAGAAACTTGTTTATTGTCTCACTTCCTGAGATTAAATTTGATGTATCTGAATGTTATGTATGATTATTACAACAGCTTTAAATATATATATATTTAGAGGATTCCGAGAAAGCTTGAAGTAGAGATTACTTATAACGATGTAGAGATTACTACAATGTGTCCTACTATTATAAGCTGACAACACACATTATAGGGGGGAAAATGTAAAGAAGCTATATATATATAAATTGAGGCTTTTGAATGATGTAGGATATATGGAAAGCTTGAAAATATATGTAAGATACAGGGTCAAAGTTTATTACGTATGCAGATGAAACTATGAAATTGTTGAGACAATGTAATCATAATTTGTATTAAGCTTAATTGAAATGCTTCCTATTTATTTTTATAATGGTTTTTATGATGGTAATATTAATGGTTTACCGAAATATATTTATGTTCTCTTATCCTAAGTAAAAAAAAATTGTTAAGTTAAAACTACTGCAATACTAAAATTTCTGCAAAATTCTTATCACTTAACTGATAATTACTAAATATTAATGTAATAGAAAATATAGGTTCTGAAAATTCCTTATTTTTTTTCTTTTTAGAACAAGGAAATTTCGAAAAAAATGTTAATTTTATTTCAAAATACTGTTGAAATATTTAAATTTATTCAACTTGAATACTAATGTATAATGCATAAATATATTTCTTTATTGTGTAAAATTATAAAAATAAAATTTCACAATAAATATATAACTATCTATTTACTGTTTTGTTTCCTTAATTATTAATTTTTTTTAAAAAATACGTAAAGATTTAAAATATAATCAAAAACAAACTCAGAAAAGAAGGACAGCACAAGAATAAATAAAATTGCCTTTCAGATTCAATTATCGGAGGGAATCGGGAACGGCCGTTTCGTCCTGCATGGGACTCATCAGCCCGATCCGCCCTCCCCATTAAAGAACCCAGGCAATTTTATTTATTCTTGTGCTGCCCTTGTTTTTGATTAGAATTCACAGCACGTTAAATTTATTATTTAAAATATAAATTGACAAGTTTTTTTTTATTTGTTTTGATCTAACAGTAAGGCTTTATATCAAAGTTTCATATCTCAAACCAAATATCAAACAAAATTTAAGTACACGTTAGTAAATAAGTCTGCATCTGAATAAAAATCAAACTACGAAATATAAAACATAATTATAATATCAGTACGAAATAATTATTAAAGAAAAGATCCGATATGAAAGTTAAGAGGCAGAAAAACTAAAGACAAGCAAAAATATTTTAGGCTATTTATTATTGCAAAGGATATAGTTCTAAAAACAAATACCACGTTTTACAACACTGAATAGTTACTGAAGAATAGAAGCAAATTGTTATTAATGCAAATGATATATGTTTAATTAGAAGTTAGTTTACAGAACCATTCATCTCTTTACAATCTAGATCTTTGGACCTAATTACAGAATAACATTTGTATCAATATACAGCTCATTCTAATATTTATACGACCAAATTATTAACATATATTTTGTGTGTTTCAATTAGTGGGTTAACGAAAGGAACAAAATTTTGTTATCAGCTGCAGTCTAGCATTATCTTCGTGTCTGACATCATAAGAGATGATTAGAATTTAAAAAACATTTCCTTTTAATTATTATTAGAAGCACTTACAAAGATGCTTTACGAAATCCATCTACTGAAGTGTAAGTTAATGTTTAAATGCATAAAAACGCATAAAAATCAAATGCATACATCGAGATAATAAATGAAAAAACAGTGCATAAAGAGAATTCTGAATTCTTTTTATATTTGTTGGAACTCCAAAACTTCGCTGTTTCGATCTAATTAGTCTCATCTAATTGGAGTAACCAATTAATGTTTTGTTGTTGAAAGATTACTTTGTTCCTTATCTTTATACAGGCTTTCGATAATTTAGATGTTTTTTTTGACAGTGTTCTGGTTCCTACCCTGTCGAATAAACCTGAGATTAACTTAGGATATTAGAGATATTAAACTGAACTTACAGCCAAATAATAATAATAAGGCAGGACCGAGTACGTGTTGTACCCATCATCCTGTCCGCTACTGGTCTGGTGCCTCATACATTGCACCACAACCTCAACACACTAGGACTTCATAAAAACACTTATGCACAACTCCAGAAGGCTGTGGTACTCAACACAACACGCATAGTTCGGAAATTTATGGACACAACCACACAACCCTAACTATTCTTCCAACCTTTTTTTTTTTTTTTTTTTTATACATACACTTGGCAATACGTGCTTTGGTCCTTGACCCGCCATATTGTCTTAGCTGGGGAAACCCATGGTTTGAAACTTTTTCGAGATAATAATAATAAATGGGCGGTTGCCATCTGTAAAACTGCAAATTTTTTTTTTTATAATCATCCTGTTAAAACAAAACAACAACAAAAAAAAAAAAAACAGTGCAGATTATAAGATTAGCCTAAAACACTCTTTTAAAATCTGTAAAAGTATTTGAAATAATACTATATTACAACCTATGGTCAACAAATGAATCCGCACTCAAACTTAAGAGAAGAAAACAATTTCGAACAAGCTATAAATTCATGGTAATAAACGGTTTTTCTATTCAACTTTTAATTTATATATATATATATTTTTTTTTTTTCTATTAGATTGGAAGCGCGAAACAACAAATAGTGAATTATCTGACAATTTTACATTATTATGACGAATATCAAATAAATAAATAAATAAAATTCGAATTATCTTAAGTTATTGGGAAATTACCAAAACATTTTAATTAATTTCCAAATATTTTGGCTATTATTCTTGGCACTTATCTGTCAGCATCGCCTAGATTTATGCAAGAATTTCAAAGAACTTAGTTCAAAACCTAAATAAAAAATAATCTTTTGCACTTAAAACAATAATGTTTTATTACAGAAGTAGAGAAGTTTATTACAGGAAGAGCTTAAAAATTTCTTAATAAGAGCTTCCCAATCTTTTCTGACTGGCGAACGCCAACTTGTATGGCAACCCCAACCAACTAACTCCCGTCACCCTTCAGAAAAAAGAAAGAACAATGCTATGTATCGAATAAGAACGATATTATAGGTTACATCAAAAGTATTAAAAAATAGTTTTTAGTAAATATTTAAAACATTTAAAAAATTATGTTTTCGCTACCTGCCATTGCTTTTAAAATAATTCAAACCAACTCTTCTGTTATCCTTTAAGAGTTTATGATAAATTAACAAGAAACCAGATTTGTCAATTAGGCCTACTGTATCCCAAAATAATCTAGTTCTAAAAATAATACACTAGAAACAAATTGATTACAAAGTAAAGGTTGTGTTTGACATTTATGAATAAGAAGCACTTTTTGGTTTGCAATCTGTGTGACTCGTTTCCTCTTTCCTTACGGGGAAGAAACTGTTCCGTCATTTATCAATGGCGATTCTTCACCTATAGGTGCGTAACTGGCTTCCAGACGTGGCTTCTGCTTTTTCTTTCTCCAAATGGCAATACCTGCTACTACACCAACAAAAATTGCAATGCACAAGATGGCGAATCCAGCGATGCTTGCGGAGGACAGGTTTTGCTCCTCTGGTATTTCGTCGCTCGAAGTCATGGGTAGAATCAAAGTTACGTTTTGGAAAAGAGCCGAGGGATCGCGGAACGGTGGCAACACGATCGGGATCTGTCCCGCTTCGGGAAACGTATTTGCAGGGACGCAGTAGCTGATCTCGCAGTCGCTGTCGATGGCGGCCATGTGCTGTGTGTGGCCGTCCGGACAACCCCGTGGATATCCGCCGGCAGGAGGTTCCACCGTGCGATTAAGAAGGAGAGGGTTACCCTGAGAACAGCTGAAGAAACCACCAAGTTGCGCAGCGTAACGACGTCCCATCTGATAGTCGTCACTCACACACACTTGCAGTTCATTGCCCATGCGCAGTGGGTAAAAGAAAGGAGGGCAGTTCTTAGCCTTTGTCAGAGGATTACTGAGGAACGATGTAAACACACCACCAAACATGAATCCAGTGTTTGGTGGAACGGGAAACACGCTAGCAACACACCAATACGATTGATAATGAGATTCACTGTAATGGTTCTCTTGCCATGATACAGGATCACAATGTTTGAAAATCCACCATCCATGACATTCCTGGCCGTGTTTGGTCTCCGTGTAACGACTGATTTTTGTTCCGTTATTTAGGATCAATGATAAGAAATTTGGGGGACAAGTAAAACTATCAGTCAATGGGTTCTTTTGAATAAGATCTTGGCACAGATCGCCCGCTCCAGTGTAAGCGGACTGACAAGTCTGAAACAGACCTCCTAGTGTGTAATTGTTAATAGGAGGTTTACAGGATCCATCGTCCACGTTGGCCATGAAATCAAAATTGGGGGAGATTCTATCGAGACACCCTGTATGAGTATTGTAGGAGTAATATTGTTGTATGCTTTGTTCGAGTTCATTTCGAAGTCGTAACAGGAGCTTGAGGGGCACTCCTGGGAAAGTAGATGGAGAGATAATGTAATGAAGAGGATTACCTGAACGGTCCACTGCAACCAGATTATTGGGAATTGAATCCACCCACTCGTTTACTGACATGTTATACTTCACCATTCCTCCACCGTAGCTTCTAATGGAAGATGATGTAATACTTTCTTGGTAGCCTTTCAGAAAGCTGTCAGATACCGAATTATGTGTACTGATGCCGAAATTAAAAAAATAATAAAAGCAAGCACTTGCTGCTGCATTAATAGAACTTTTTGATGCCCAGTTATCTTGTACGAATTTCGTAGACACAAAATCTTCTTTGCTCAAAATGGCGCCGGCATCGACTTGAGTACTATAATGCGTACCGTAATCCCTTACAATAAACTCCATAATGACATTAACTTTCTCGGTGTTGTTGTTTTTGAGTTCGGTGAGGGCTGATTCGAGAAGTAGCTTTAGTCCAGGATCTAATTTTATCGTTGTTTCGATCCCCACCGTGTAGAGGGTGTTTCTCACTGACACTCTTGTTGTGATGCTTTTCTCTTCCACTTGGCGTCTCTTGACATTTTCGAAGTCGGCGGAGAAAGAGCCTTCGATGGACAGTTTACCGAAGAAATTCCGGCCTGCGTTGATTCGGAACGAATGGGCAGTGAGACTGGAGTAATTCAGCCAATGCTCGAACATATCGGACGACAGTTCCAGGTCGCTCTGCTTGACGGGGACCACGTACACATTATCTGGTATTAAATATTCACCGTCGTCCGTCGTCTTACACAGATCGTAAGTGGAGGCGGTCACGGCGCCCATATCTTTATTACGAAGATTGTCCCATCCTCGACCGGGTAACACTTCGAGCCGCTTCAGACGAGGACATTGGATACCGTGACTTGAGTCGTTCCTCGATGAGGCTGCAGACGGCGATACAGTAATCAATATCGCGCCAATGACAAAGCACAGTTCTGTCAACATTGTACAGTTTCCAGTTTCAAAAGTGATAATTTTTTGCGAACTTTCCACAGAACTAAAATAAAATCTGAATCTGTTTTAAGTTTTTCTTTTATATATATATCGTTATTATTATCGTTGACTCTTTTCAACGAATGACGAATGGTAACGAATAGCAACAAGGCCATCACATGATGCTTTAGCAAAGTTACATCACGCGAGTTTTCACAAATAGAATAAAGCTTACGAATACACAACAGAGAATAGATGGGGAAAATAATTTTAGTTACTCACACTTTTATTGCATCAATTTCCAGACAGACCATTATTTCCTTTACTTCGAAACTTTGCTTTTTATTCCATATATCAATTCATAAACCGAAACTTTCTAAAATCAAAATAAATATTCCTTTTACAAAGAAAAAAGTAGTGACATCTGTAAATAATTTTGAACAAAACAAAAATAGTATATATATATATATATATATATATAAAAAGATAAGTGAATATAATTTTGTGCTAAAGCAGAAATTTAAAGGCGACTCATAATAATTAAAATAATAATAATAATAAAAAGGAAGTACAATAGCATCTAAGGAAAAATATAAAACGTTAGGAAAAAAAATAAGATTTACGGATTTGAACCGACAACCTTCATTATACGACTAATACGAGTCCGAAACCTTAACCATCAAGCTGTAGCTGACAACTGAAATGATATACAGTAGAACTCCAATTATCCGAATCAATTGGGACCGGACCCCATTGAAAAATTCGGATAATTGGATTTTTTTCCGAAAAAAAGGATCTATTTTAATTAATTACTGTACGTATGTTTTATTGGGAGGAAAAAAACTATTTTTAAAGAAAAAGAGCTTTTAATTAATTAAATGAAAAGGCAACACTTTTACATGTTAAGCGTAGTTACAAGTACTGTACATTAGTACAGTACGTACGTACCGTACTGTAAATGAAAGTCATTTCTTGCTGAACATCTCGGTCAAAGTAAGCTGTTTGACTGTCATCTAAATCTTTGTTTGTTGCTGACTTCATTGATTTTCTTGAAGAACTTCCATCTTCGTTTTCAAGCACTGACACGAAGTTTAAAAGTGTAGGTTTGCTCCTTTTAATGTCTGAAATCGTTGATTGTCCAACACCGTACATCTCAGCCAACTGTTTACCCGTAACTCCTTTACCTGATTACTCTATAATTTTTAGTTTATCCGCTAACGATAACACAACACGTTTTCTTTTAGAAGTCATGCTGAACGACGAAACGCACTCAAAAAAAAACAACGTTTCCATCTTAATTTCTTTTTTTCTGAAATTCTGAAAGCGATTCGGATAATCAGCGATTCGGATAGTCGGAGTTCGGATAATTGGAGTTCTACTGTAGTTGCATTTCTAACATTTAAAATAATAGCGGAAATCCAATGAAAATAATGCCAAATATCTCGAATACTGGGGAGGGGGCGGCTAAAAATACCTATTGCTACAGTGTTTGGGCCTCTGAATACGATGGCGAAATCCGTTTGATCCGACCTTCCGTTCGAGAGTGATTAGGGGTGGACAGATACGGACGGGCGGACAGGACAAACGCAATAGCTACCGATTTTTGTCGCTATCACAATAGTTCCCAAATGAGTCGTTAAAAAAATCAATCAGTTATTGTTGTGAGGGTTAACATTGCCCCCCCCCCCCCTTCGACTTAAGTAAAATATATTTTTAAAATATATAATTTGATTATTGAATAAAACTATATATAAAGTCTTAATATTAAGAATAATTTACTCAATATATAAGTACAGTATAAACACGATAATTGCTAATAAAAAATTTAAAACATAATTATAATGCTTTTATATATATGTATATATATATGTATATATATATAACAATATTCTCCTTACAACCTTGATAAGGTCCTGGATATGTCAACTGCAGTAAATCATAGTCAACTGTTAAGTACTTTGCCAATGTTAACAGTTATTGTCGTTACGGAGCATTTTAAAGACCGCGCGCTCAAAGATGAACCTCCCAGAATGCAACGCAGATTATAGATTGACCTTTCCTGGCTTTTAATTAACATTCAAATGGAAGAGAAAATGGCGGTCGCGGGTTCACATTCAACATTTCGACGACTTACTGAACGCAAGTAAAGGCAGCGGGCAGCAACAATGTCACTTCGTTCAAGCAAAACAGATCGGTGATTGACTTTTTTGAAACGAAGTCCTAATTTCCTCAGAATCACACGCATACTTGTTGACTGACCTGTAAATTGTATACGTTTCCTAGCTTCGGCGACAATCGTCCTCACTGTCGGCAATTCCTTCTTGATATGCATATCAGCAACAATTTGACGAATGACGTAACAATCAAAATCGTCAGGCGAACTCTTTGGAGCCAAACGAGGTCTTTTTCTCCCTGGCGTTCGTAGCAACGGCGACTGTACAATTCTCTTCACCGTAGCGACCGCCATTTCTCTTCCATTTGAATGTTAAGGAAAAGCCAGGAAAAGTCAATCTATAATCTGCGTTGCATTCTGGGAGGTTGATCTTTGAGCGCACGGATAATAGTGATTATTTATTGCAAACAAATAATAAAAATATTAAATTAAATAACTGTATGGTCAGTTTTTTTAGTCGAGCACAACGTTACTATTATTATTATTACAATATATAATTTTAATTTTTTTCGATTCCATATCAATTCTCATCATTAGACCTAGATTCGTAAACTGCCGAAATTATCCATAAAAGGAAATACTGTAGAACTGATGAGGTAAAGGCCTGCAGAAATAAAAAACACACAACGTTGGCCGTGCTTACACATCAGTCGAATAATAAAACGAAGAGAAATGATTTAGAATCGAAAAAATATTTATATATCACGATTGAGACATTCGAGTGACAGTTTTATTTGCTTTTTTTGGTTTTTCTTTTGCCTCACAAAATAATGCCTTCGAACTCTTAGAGATACGGTCATTTGAAGTGAATATTTTAGTGTTTCTTTTTTGTTACCATGATTATTACGATGTAGGAATATTTATTGCATACAGCATAAGGGAGCAAACGTCTAAACTATTTAATCATTATTGAGGGAAAAAAAAAAAAAGCACTCAAGACTGACTAACACATGTTAATGGTGAATAATAGAGCAAGCTAATTTACTGCGTTGTTCCAACTCCACCTGCGTTGATGGCTTTCTAGCGTGCAATGTTGTTTTTCTCGTCGTAGCCTCGAATGAAATAATGCAAACCTTAACTGTATTAAAACTGAAAGAAGGTTATTAAGTATTTAAATTCGGAAGGTTTTAAAAAGAAAGTTAGAATTATAAAACTTGGGGAAAACGAAGAAATAAAATGACGGGGGGTGTCATAAATTAATTTCCACTGCTTCTAAAAATCGTCAAGCGCAACGATACTACAAAAAAAAAAAAAAAAAGGAAAGAATGATAAAATTAAAGAGCAATAAATTACGTCATTAAAAGCAAATATATAAATTACTACACTTGATGACTAAAAGTTTCAATGATCACTCTTTTTATTTATTTATTATCATTTTCTATCTAGTTAAAAACATTTTAATTGTTTTTGTAAAGATGAAACACCTTTAACACCTTCTACCTATTTGTTTTAAAAAATTAAAAATAAAATAAATTAAAACTATGAAATCTACGACAATGAGGTTTTCAAGGATTTGGCTGTCAACAGCTTGATAACAAAGCGTCTGGTGTCAGCTGGAAATCAAAAGACAAAAATGAGCAGGTTTCTTTTGTAAAGCTTGTTGCAAATTCCCCTGGACAGCGATGGAAGAGCTTTGAGGAAACTCAACTGGAAATAAACTCATCAAATTGAGCTACTTCTTTATTACCGAATATGCTCCAATAGAGGCCCCCGGCGTTTATTAGCAAAACTAGCCTCGGCTCCCGGCGCTTAATAGAGACCGGCTGCTATTAGAGGCCGGCCATTATTAACAAAAACTTTCAGAACGCATTTTTACGCATGAATCTATATTACTAAAATCTTTTATTTCTCTGTCTGTCTGTCTGTCTGTCCGGCGCAATTTTCTGTCAGAATGGAAAATAGAAATAATTTTCACAATGAAACATCCGCGACAGGAATCGAACCTGCAACCTTTTGATCT
>JAFIDM010062758.1:0-15559 GCA_023159025.1 Thereuonema tuberculata
AAATGTATTTTGTTTAGTTAAGTTTATAAATTTTATTTCTATATTTGTAAGTGTAGTGGCCTCAATTTCCTTCGATTTATTTAGAAGACACACACGTTAAACACACACACCATTATTTATTAATCAAAAACTTATTAAAATTTTTTACGTGTGCTCGTAAATTTTAAACAGTCACTTAAAAGGCCAACACACTAGCACTACAGTTCTCCAAACCAAAGGATGACTCTGACCTTGAACTACACCCATGATCTCTTAATTATTCCAGGACTGAATCTGTGTGGAGAGAGAAGATTAAAAATGGCGACTCTCCTACACCCGTAGTATCATCCCGTAGTACTATATGACATTACCACTTCCATTGAAAAATGTCCTGTAGCACGGGACGAAACGGCGTCTGGCGTTTTTTAAATTACATTTTTTAAATTACGTTTATTTTATGCTAGTGTGTTGGCCTTTTAAGAGGCTGTTTAAGCAAAAACTGATGCTAGTAAAACAATCAAATTGTGATGTTGTTGTCGTGGCTTAATGCAGTGTGCTTAGATTTTAATTAAAAGTAATTTACAGCGGAACCCCGCCATTCGTCGGCCTCTCTACTCGTACAACTCGTTATTCGTTCAACTTTTTCAAGTAAAATTGAACTCGCCATTCGCACGCTTGCTCGCGATTCGGACAGCCTGGCCTCGTTACTGGCCGCGCCAAGCGGTCGCTTCAGTTCAGTCTCGTGCTAGCTTCCGTACGCTACGCATCATCCACGCAAGCTTCATGAAACTTTGTGATATTTTATTGTTATTTTTTTGTTATTTTTATTGAAAATAGTGCAGCCATGGGTCCAAAAAAGATTACTGATTCAACTAAGCCTAAAAGGAAAGCAGTGAGAACGACAATTGAATTGAAAAAAAGAAATCGTTGCGAAGTTTGAAAGTGGAACTCGTGTCTCTGACCTGGCAACTCAGTATGGCATGGCGAAATCAACCATATCGTCTATACTGAAAAAGAAAGACATAATAAGAGAGGCCTGTATATTTATTGTTTTCATAGTTTTTATGTATTTTATGCTTAAAATATTATTACAAAGGTTTAATTAAGCATCTGTGGGTCTGGAACGGATTAATCCATTATATCTTATGTGCAAAAATGATTCGCCATTCGTACAAATCGCCATTCGAACTGCCTCCTGGAACGGATTGTGTACGAATAGCGGGGTTCCACTGTAGTTAGGTTTAAACGTAAAAAGATGCTACCTAATTTAAACTATTTTCAAAATACTTTTCAGAATATCAAAATACTAGTTGGAGATAGGTTACATAAAAGTGTATAAATATTTTTAATTTACAAAATTATTTATGTAAATTAAAAGTAAAAATCGTAAACCTTCTCATTTATAAAATATTATGAAGTCTTTTTGATTTAATTTTTCTTGACTTTCAAAAACCACTCTTTATTTATTTGATATTTATGTCATTAGTGAAATTGGCCATTACAGGAATAGGACAAATTTCTGAGAAATTCTGTCAACTACTTTTTTTTTTGCCCCTTATCCGTTTCATGAACTGCTTTCCTTAAACTGCTGTTCTTAATTTGTTTTTAATGATGAAAACAACATAAACGTTTATTTTTAAATTATAAATCTCCAGAATATAAACAGCATAAAGTTTTGTTTTTTTTTCAAAAATTAAAAAAATGTGCATTATTTATTTAAATTACCTAAAGCATACCAAAATGACTGGATTAGATAAAGGGGCCAGTACTAATTGTTTATGACCTGATAAAAACAATGAATGTTTAAGTTTTAATTCTTACGATGAAATTTTTGTCACCTTCTCGTACTAATTCTCGACAAGAACCTGTTTGGAAATATTTCAGATGTTGTTAGATAATAGATGTAGTTAGATTATAAAAGTTAGATAAGCCTGCAGTCTTTAAATATGCATATCAAGTTTCAAGAAGAGTTATCCAGAGGTTCAAAAGTTACGGGGGAGAGGGGACTTCCACGGACTCAAAAACTGATTGACTGATTTGATTAATCGTATGTTTATGTGGTGAATGTGAGTGGCAGGGAAGCCAAGCACTGCGACCAGAGGTCTATTGTACTAACCCACAGAAGTTACGACAGATGGAGAAAGTATGGTGGGAAAAGTGCACGGGAAACGGGAGAACCCCGAGAAAACCTGCCCAGCGCGAATCGTCCACCATCACGAACCCCCGCATGAGAACCAAACCCCGATACTCAGAGGTGAGAGGCCGATGTCATAGCGACAACGCAACCTCGCGTTCTTGATGAACCTTACTTCTTTCCAAAGAGAAAGCTCAAAATCAAGACGAGGCATTTAGAAACGTTCCGGTTTCTAATATTAAAAGAAAAAAAAAAAAAGCACAGTTTGAAGATTTCTTTCTCAACGTGAAATAGAATAGTGTGCGTGTGAATTTAGAAGGAAACATGAAAAATAATTATAATATTAAATAAATTATAATCAGATAAAATTGGGGTTCTTGCTTGATTGGACACTCAAGAGCTTTTTTCTATTCTTCAGAATTGCAAGAAACTTAATTAAGTAGCTTATATATATACAAATACTTAGATATAAGGCAAATATTAAATGTTTCTGTCTTTCTTGTGCAATAATCCATACTGATTAGCATTCATGAGTTAAGATTATCCAAGAATGTGTGACTTGATGATAAATAATGCGATAACTGAACAAAAAGAAATAAAAAAACAAACAAAGCAATACATTCATATCTAGTTTAAAAACTACTTTAGGATATTAATATTGAACAGCCCTAGCTGAATAACGCTACTAATTAAGAACCAGTAAAAGAAGAATGGGCAAACTGTATGGGAAATTGCCCCACCCTGTATGGTGATAAGATATACAGTAAAACCCCGTTATTACGCTCCCGCTTATAGCACTATCCCGTTCTTTACGCTCCTTTCATACGGTCCCTGGAATTTTCTATGTAACTCTGTATACTTTTACCCTCTTATAACGCTTCAAATCCCGCTTATAGCGCTTTTTTTATATCGGAAATTTTGTATCGAAAAGAAATGTAACACTGTAAAGATTCTTTTCTTTCCCTGGTAGTGCGGGTCTGTGATACAGTAAAATTAGTGCAAAATTTCGAAGCGGAAATACCTTTCTATAAGTGAAAAATTGGAAATTCTCCGTAAGTACGACTAGAATTCTAAACTATGTAATGTAATGTAAAAGATGGGTGGTAAATTTATACCTAGCACCGCGACCTAAGGTCTATTGTACTTTCCCCAACCTTAATCCCCAAAAAGACCAGTAGCTACGGCAAATGCCAGTAGTTTGTTTATAGGGACCTTAATCAAATCCTTTGGTTCTAAGAAGAAAGATCCTAGGATTTTGTGTCTTAGCGCTGTGTAATATTCACAGTTACATAAGATGTGTGAGGAAGTCTCATCTTCTGAATCACATCTCCTACAGACTGGGTTGTCTTTTATGTTCAAAAGCCATAAATGCTTATTGAGACGACAATGCCCAGTAAGTAGACCAACAACAATACCAAGTTCCTTTTTCCGTAACATTAAAAGTTCGGAGGAACGTTTATTGTTTGGTCCTTGAATTAGCATCTTGGCTTGTCTTTGTCCCTTAAGCCTGTGCCATAGCTTGAGCTGTAGCGCTCTCATTTTCTTAAGAAAGATCTTCCTAATCATGTTATTGGATAAGCCAATAACAGGTTCCGGACCTATAAAGGTCATCTCCGAGCCTTCCTTAGCGAAGGAATCGGCTTTCTCATTGCCTTCATGACCACTGTGTCCTGGCACCCAAAAAAGACGAACTTTATTGAATTGTGCCAGTAAAGACAGAGTTTTGAGGCAATCGAAAACGATCTTAGAAGTAATGCGGCACTGATTCAGAGCATTCAGTGCTGCCTGGCTATCAGAAAAAATATAAATATTCTTATTCCTGATGTTTCTGTCCAAACAGATGCCGGCACAAGCAAGAATTGCAAAGATTTCTGCTTGAAATACAGATGTGAAATTACCCAGGTTATAAGAAAAACCATACCCGCCAGTTAGGTAATACACACCTGCTCCGGATCCATTGGCAGACTTGGATCCATCCGTATACCAAACAGATTCATCTGTGATTATAGGAATTGATCCAGAATCCCACTCAGCTCTACTTGGGAAATGTATGCTGAATGGTCTTTCAAAGTAATAATAGGGAAGCATTTTGTCAGTTGTCATTAGCAGGACAGACTCCTGACTCGAATGCTGCGTGTAGAGCTTTGTGTGACTGCTTGCTGAGTGGGTATAACACCACTCACCCGCAGTCTTAAGCCTTAAAGCTCCCAAAGTAGCTTCAGCCTCAATATGTAAATGTAGTGGCAAGAATCCCAGTAGCAATTCCACTGCAGCCGTGGGTGCAGTTCTCATTGCCCCTGTGATACCTATGCACGCCATTCTTTGTAGCTTATTGAGCTCGCATTGAGCTGTTTTAAGTTTGACCCTTGGCCACCATACCACCGCAGCGTATGTGAGAATGGGTCTAATGATCATAGTGTAGATCCAGTGCATAACCTTTGGATTAATACCCCAGGTTTTACCAATAGCTCCCCGACACGACCAAAAGATTCTTTTTGCTTTCGTAATCGAGTGCTCCAAGTGTTGTCTCCAAGTCATTCTTTGGTCAAGTATAACACCCAAATACTTGACTTCTGAAGAAATGGTAAGCTTCCTGTCGAAGAAGGTAAGAGCTTGCAGCTCATGCAAGTTCTTTTTCCTTGTGAAAGGTATCAAGGTCGTTTTGTCTGGATTGACAGAAAGACCTACTTTTTTACACCACTTTTCAACCAGTAACAGAGCGTCCTGCATGACTTCTGATACGGTTTTAGGGAATTTACCTCTAACGACTATTGAGATGTCATCCGCATAACCAATGCAGCCACACCCAAACCTCCCAAGAGACACCAGCAGTTCATCCACCACAAGGCACCACAGCAAAGGAGAGAGAACCCCTCCTTGCGGGCAACCTCTATTGGTAGCGACCGCTAAGTTGTCCCCGAGCAGTGAGGATATGACCACACGTTCACTTAGAATTGATCTCAACCATCGTCTTAAGGTAGGGTTAATTCCATGATTATGAGTGGCTGCATCAATAGCCTCTATAGAGATTCTATCGAAGGCCCCCTCAATATCCATGAAGACAGTTAAAGCAAATTCCTTATGCTCAAGGGCTTTCTCCAAAAGTATTACAATACGATGAAGTGCCGTTTCAGTCGATTTACCTTGCTGGTAGGCAAATTGTTGACTGGAGAGAGGATTTGATATAAGAATCTCATCTCTAATGTGTCTATCAACCAATTTCTCTAGAGTCTTAAGCAAAAAAGAGGTAAGGCTGATAGGTCGAAAAGATTTAGCTTGCATATAGCTTGGTTTACCAGGTTTAGGAATAAAGATAGCTCTGGTTTGTCTCCACTGCAGTGGGAGATACCCTAGAGCTATACTTGCCCTAAAAATCCGGCAGAGTATCGGTATGACGATATCCACTCCTTCTTGCAAATGCATTGGGATAATACCGTCCATACCTGGGGCTTTGAAGGGTTTAAATGTAGAAATAGCCCATCTGATTTTTGAATGTTCAACAATTCTTCTAGACACACACCAGTCTGTTCGGTTACCTCTAAGAGGAACCAGACCCGATCGATGCATGTCTTCAATATTGATTTCTTTAGATTCTGGAAAGTGTACTCCTAACATTTCTCTTAGTGTTTCTTTTCCAGATTTTGTGTAACTACCATTCTCAAGTTTTATAGAACTTAGTTGGTTATAGTTACCTTTATCTAAGATTTTAACAAGCTTGGCAGTACTGGAGATGTCTGATACATCTTCACAGAACTTCCTCCAAGATTCCTTTTTAGCCTCTCTGATGGCCTTATTGTAACAGGTGAGGGTGTTTTTATACTCCTCCCATTCACCTGTCTTTTTTGCTTTATTAAAAAGCTTCCTTGTCTTATATCTTAGGTTACTAAGTTCATTATTCCACCAAGGAACTTGCCTTGGTAAACTAGCAACCTTGACCGGACAGTTCTGGTGATAAGAACTGAGAATAGCTTGTTGCAGCTGGTCAACAGCTAACTCAATATCTAACACCGAGCGTATGTTAGAAATCATATCTCCTGTTAGTATTTTTAGATCCTCCTTAAAGCCGACCCAATTCGTCTTTCTGGGGTTCCTGGGACATACCATTTGTTGCCTTTCACCTGCAACACAGAAGCAAATGTACCTATGATCTGAAAGAGAAAGTTCATTAGATACATGCCAATTATTAATAGAACAAAGCATATTAACAGAACAGAGTGTTAGATCAATTACTTCACTCCTATTACTTACAACGAAGGTAGGTTCATTGCCTTTATTTAAAACATGTAACTTAGTACTTACCAAGAATTCCATGAGATTTTCTCCTCGTTGGTTGCAGTCAGTGCTTCCCCAGGCGACATGGTGAGCATTGGCGTCACATCCAATGATGAGTTGCGTTCCATTGCTTTCGCAGTATTTAATAAGATTCCTTACCTCCAAAGGAGGAAAGTTATCATTCTCCTCATAAGGGAAATATGCTGAGACCACAACGATTTCACAAACTTTACTTCCCTCCAGAAGAAGTTTGACTACAGTTGTGTCTCTTGAGAAGAACTCTGTAAGGGATATGGCATTTATGCCTTTCCTAACCAAAATACAGGTTCTCATATTTTCACAGGTGGTATCATAAGTAAGTAACCATCCTGATCTAGGTAAACCTAATATGTTACCTTTGTAAATCCATGGTTCTTGGATAATGGCTAAATCAATGTTGTCCTCAGCCAGTCTCTGGCACAAAGCCGCAGAAGCAGACCGGCTGTGGTGTAAATTGATCTGAATGCAGTTCAACATGTTTGTGGTGACATAAGGGAGTCAGAGGCTGAGGATAGAACGATTAGGTGTTTTCCTCACTGTGGGTGTCGGATTCCAACACCCGATCAGAGAGGTCCCCACCTTCGTCCATCTCAACCAGTTCCATGTTTTCGGACGGTGCCGATCCCATGTCCGATCCCCCTGTCGCCACATCCATAGTTGAAATTGCCTGATCTTCAGTTTCTGCAAGTGTGAAACTACCTGCTGGTGCCTTGGAAGAAGAGGGCTCAGGTGTCGAGGTATCAACCTCGGGTTTCACAAGTTCTGGGTCGTGTAGGATCTTGAAGATACCTTTATCGACCCCGGTATGTGCTAGGTACTTAGCCTCAGCAATGGCTGTGGCAGATTCCCTATCCACTTGGAAGATCCATCTCAGAGCCTGAGGGTCTGCGATACGGTTCAGTACTCGCCAACAATTGGTGTTAAGCCTCTTGTTGTAGGCACTGAGCCTCCGCAGCAGGACAGCTGAGTCGGTTGTCCATATGTCTTTCGTCTTGAAAGCTACTTTGACAGGTTTTGGCAGGTCATTGGCTTTCAGCACCCTAAGCCTCGTGCCCTGCAGAACACTGTCATTATTATTAAAGGCTTCTGTCACCCAAAGTGCAGTTGCCTGATTTTCGCATAGGTAAAATAGTACCCCTCCATTCAAGCTGAAACTCTTCATTAGTGGTAGAGGTTCCCCTTCTGGGGTTCCATCCACCCGCCTAAGAAGGTCCATCTGGATGGTACCTACTTCACTATCGTCCAGTTTCTCATCTGGGAATTTTTCCTTAATGACGGCCATCTTGATACAAGAAGTGACCTCACTATAAGTTTGTTGTTTAGCCCCCTGCTTTGGTCCCTTCGGAGGGCCCTGTACGTTCAGGGGTGATGGTGTCGACACATCTGAACGCTGTCTTTTGATGGTTTCTTTGAGGGGTGTTTGCTCGCTTTTGGCTACAGGGCTTCCTGCTTGCCTCTGCCTTTGCAATTTCCTCCTCATGTTTCTCCTAGCTGTTTTAGATAAACCGCCTAGATGTAGCCTGTTAAGCCCGGAAGCAGTATGTTTCAGTGCCTTAGTTCCTGGAGTTAACTCGGAATTGCCTGTTAACCTGGAGCTATGTTCTGAACTTGTACTAGCTTGTTGGGAGATCCCAGTATTCCTGTTTTCTTCCCTTTGTTCAGCTACCAAGGTAGCTGCTTTTGATGGTTGGGTACATCCCGAAGGCGACCCTAACCCTTGCTTTTTATTTAAATTTTTTTCCATAAACTTTTGTTTACCGGGGGAATTTAAAAAGTCACCACTTGGCTATCCCCCTATTCCAAGCAGAAGGCTATATACGATGGGGTACTCGCCAGGCGCCCCAAAGGGATCGTTTGCGGCACAACATATTTCGCTACCCTTGTACCATTCAGTCCTCGGCACGATACCTCCCACCTTAACTTGGGTAGAACCATAGCCCCGTTAGCCAGCATGTTTCGGGACCTCCAACTGGGAGTTCCTTACTACATCTGTTTCCACCCTCTACGACGTGGACGTGGGGTTGGAAATTTTAGAGGGCTGAATTCTAAACTAAGTCAGAAGGATTTCGCAGAATCTCTAGGAATTCCCTCATCCAGTCTGAGAACAATAATAAAAAATAAGAATGGAATTACCAATGTAGCGAAGGGTGGTTGCAAACGGAAAAAAGGAAAGTGTGGAAAATATTAAGATGCCGAGGAAATTCTAATCGAATGGATTCATCAGTCCCGTGATGCATCAGTGCCATTAAGTGTCCCAATCATTCAAGAAAAGGCGCGTGAAATATCGGTCAGTGCAGGAAATCTGCTCCGAAAATATATTAGTGTTGCTTCTAGTGGTGTATCAATTGATGTTAATAGTTACTTGAACCCCATTGAAAATGTCGTAAATCATAACAGTAGCACACACACACGGCAAACCACAATCAAAGATTTTTTTAATAGGAAATAAGCTCACATTTGCACTATATCTATTGCAGAATCAAGTATCTTTCCTGTAAAATGGTGTCTAAATTTTTCCCCATCTCATAAATCATTTCCCGTCTACAGCGCTATCCCGCTTATTACGCTTGTAGTTCATGGTCCCTTGACGAGCGTAATAACGGGGTTTTACTGTATATCTATAAAAAGATCTCCTTAAATAGAACATATGTTAATATTATGACTCGTCTCAATTATTTATCCGTTCGGATGTATATATACGTCTAGATATGATTTATCTCGTTGACATCTTACTTGGATGCATTAATTAATTATTAGTTAATACTCATTTTCAGTAACCGTAAATATTATTTTCATTTATTACATGTAAATAATTATTATTTACTTGAAAGAAATGATAATATTAATTATTAATTACGTATAATACTTATTAACAGTGGGATTGATTGATTGTGGTGACTTTGGGTGGCAGGGAAGCCAACCACCTACTGCCAAGCATTCCTCCCTAATAATTATAATTGGGACAAATCGTAATAATAAAAACTGTTCTATTGATGGCGATCTTTCCTTACGTATATATCTTATCGCTGTACAGTGGTGGGGCAGATCTGCCCATTCTCCTTTAATTTCACTTTTTCTTCTGCTTTAATTATAGTAACACCAGAAAAATTTCCTAGCAAGAATTAAAGATTTTAGTTTGCTTGTAGTTCTTTGGTTTTTAAATAAATATTGCTTCATTTATCAAAGTAATAAAGTAAAAAAGTACATTTGTGTTCTGAAAAACAACTTATTACAATTGGTTTGTGATTTACTTTAATTAGGAATGTTTGATCTAAAAAAAAAACGCTCTGATTTGCGGATAACAGCCTTCCTTACAGACAATAAGCAGAAGCGTTGTATCTCTTGATCACCAAATGGTCAGTCAGTTTCGCCTAATCGAGATGTCATTGCTCTCTCACCAGAGGACGCTCAAAACAACAAATGAACGTAACAACGCTGTTGGCATGGAGTTTATCAGTGATTTATTTTTCTTCTTAGGCGGCGTAAGGGAGATTTTACGAGTGATTGGCCACGTCAGCAAGAGCATAACACGTTCGCGCTCCTTTTTTTTTGTGTAGCTCTTTTTTTTCTCTCTGCCTTTAGATCTTTCCTTTAACCCTCTTCACCCTGCCTTTACCAATTCCTCCTAAGTGCAACTGGACTGGGGAAAACAAAAGCAGGGACGCACTGCATCACCTCGCTACACGGAACCTGCGCACGGTCTGCGAGAATGCGCACGAACCTCACAAAGGATAGCCCTCCCCATAACCCCTACTGCCCTAATGAGCACGCAAGGAGTTCCGTAACGCCCGATAGCAGCGCCTTATTACAAAACGTTGGCCAATCGTTGCTTCGTTGTGCCGAGGTTCATCTTCGACGAACTATTTGGGCTTGGAACCCCGTCACACGGAGGAGATAAAGGGAATCGTAGCAGCCTGCTGCCTAACAGCGGGGTCCAGCTTTATCTTAGGCGGTAACCAGATCTGGTGATGGATGTAATGGTCCTCTACCGTCCTCCCCCACGACCTCTACTTCTTTCACTGGCAATTCTCGCCGGGAACGAGAAAAAAAAATGGACGAGAACTTTTTATGTTTCCCTCGGGACTCGTTTCGAAAAGGAATAAAAGGTTTTGGGAAAGAGCAGAGGAATGATTAGAAATACTCACAACTGTTAACATTACAAACACGTTTCTGGAAGAATCCTATCATGTCTTGACACATACAGCTAACTTGAGACACTATCTGAAACAACCTCTTCAATGTACATTATATGATGTCTCTCATGTCAACTGCTATAAAGTTTCCCCTCCTTCTTTTACATCCATCAGTATTTCGCTGCAACTTTCATGAATTCCTTGAATATTTCACTGTGAAAGAGAATTAAAACACACTGTCTTTTAAGGACTACATTACAGTTACGAAGTTTCTTTTCTTCCACTCATTCCTTTAAAGCAGTGGTTCACAAACTTTGCCGTCTCGCTTCCTTCTTTTTATAACTACAGAAACTTTCATGAATTTCCCTCCACATAAAACTAAAATTAAATCTATATTACTAAAATCTTTTATATCTCTGTCTGTCTGTCCGGCGCAATTTCCTTTGAGAATGAAAAATAGAAATAATTTTTACAATGAAACGTCCGCTTCGGGAATCGAACCTGCAACCTTCTGATCCAAAGTCAGACATCTTATCCATTAGGCCACGGGGACTACAACTAATTTTATATTGTTTTTTTTTACTTATGTGTCCTTCCCATACCCCCCATTAACTAATGAATCTATTCAACTTTTTTTTTGAATCTCAAGATTGTTTATTTTTTTCCAATCCGTCTATTTATTTGTAATTTGAAAATGACAATTAGAACTATAATTGCCGAAAAGTTGCAAATTTTAAATGCACTGTACTCTGGATATCTCGAAAACCTTGATATATCGAAAAATTATTTTTCCCCTTGATATTACATATTCATGTAATCTCGACCTTGTTATCTCGAAAACTCGCTATCTCGATTTTTTTTTTAGCGTCCCTTCGACTTCGAGATATCGAGAGTATACTGGATAATATTCTTACTTAACCAAATTCTATGTGATATAGAAAAACAAGCGCATGTACACGGGGAATGGCCTAGTTAGCTTGAAAATAGGAATAGCATCATAGAAAATAGTCTCCACTGCTAATGTTAAGATTAATACGGCTATAGGTAGAAGACAATCGTTATATAATCTGAAGGATAAAAATAAATTAATCATCGGAATCAATATGGTATCTCTAAAAATTAAAATAGTAATAATAAACTAGCAGTAAAATTTATAGGTTGAGAAATTCATAAGTCAGCCTTCCGCCGACCTCAAAAGAATTTTTACAGTGCATTAAAACGATAAAAATTAGAATTATTAATAAACATCAAAGAGAGTGAAACATGTATTGAAGGATATCATGTTATAAACCTGTTGTGCTCACCTCTTGATGCTGAGAAGTAAATTGTGTCTTTATACAGAAGACTATATTTATCTGAAGTTAATTTTAAAAATTTCGATACAGATTAAGCTACATATAATCATTAGAAATTAATATTAAAATAGACAAAAGAAGTTCTTGAAAAAACTTAAAGTCTAAAATTTCTTTTTTATTTTAGTTTTCTTCGTTAAAGTTACGAAATCTACAAGAAAAAATGTATACTTTTTATTTTAAATTATCATATCGAATGCTTTCAAATGATTTGAAATTTTTATGAAAAAAATTAATTAATTCATTAATTCATTTATTTACTTAAATTATTTAAATTGTTTGAATCACATCAAAGCAAGGGGAATTCGTGGATAGCTAAAAGGATTAATCCATTGTTAAACATAAGGTATATATTCTAAAGTTTCTCAATGTGAATTTCTATCACCTGACGCGGTTATTTCTCAACAATGACCCACAAAAAAAAGTCAAATAAATAAGTTCTTCTTTTGTTCTTAAATATGGATTCAAAGTTTCAAGACTCAATACATAATAATTCAATTTCGAAACTATTGACAGAACTATCTCAAGTTCAGGAAAAATTTCATAAGCTTTTACTTCATGTGTTTATTTTGGTATGAATTTGAATGATAAGTTTATTTTTTTCTTCTCATAAAAAAGAACAAAGTAATAATATCTTTAACATCTTTATCTTTATCTTTAAAGGCCTAACATTGTCTTAATGAAAAGTAATTAGGTACAGTGCTCCATCACAAATTCTTCTTCAATTAATCTAATTGCTATTATTCTCAATCACCTTCGAGGCATCAAAGGAACTGTTAAAGTCGTGGTTTTTTTTTTTTTTTTTTTCAAAATTGATCAGTAAGAACTATTATTATAATACATTTCAAAGTGAATAAAATATTGAAAACTTCACGCCACAGAAATGGAGCAGAAAATTTGTGTTAGCATTTGTTTTTTATATCAGTTAAAAAAACCCTGCAATACTATACGACAATCTGTTTATCCGGCCCTCGTTGATCCGGATGAGATTTGTAGACTTTTTTTTTTATTTAATGTTTACATAGATAATAATTTTAACTGTGTTAACAAGAATAAAGCTATAAGAAACATTCGCTTTTTATTTTGATTAAATGTACAGTTTCTGCATAGATTGTACAATAAATTATGGTAATAAAATGCTTTTTGTCAAGTTTAAGAAAGCTTTACTAGAGTGTCATAGGGAGTTGAAGCTACAAAAGATAGTTTTTTATCGTAACAATTTACGGTAAGTCTGTTTATTTAAGGATTTGTTTTGCTTATTACCCATATTACCCAGATTATCCGGATTTTCGATTTCCGGATTGCCTTTGGTCCCAGTTAGTCTAGAAAAACAAGTTGTAGTGTATTTACAGTCGGACCTCTATTTAACGAAGTCGCTAAATCCAGAAAAAAAGATCCTTATATGGAAAATTCGTTAAATAGAGATTCACCTTTAAAACTACTTTAAACTACATAAAACAGATTTAAAATACATAAACAATAAATATTATTAAAAAATGTAATAATTTTAGTGACATAAAGCATATATTATCACATGCGTATTTAAATTTTACTAATAATTACTTTATTCAGTTAATTTTGTCTGAGTTTTTTTTTTTTTTTTTATGAAAAAGTGTTTTTGCTCATAGTGTCTCGCATCTTTGCAATGCACTAAAAATCCCTTCAGGCGTATTTTCTTCAAATTGTTATCCGCGTCGGATTATTTCAAAAGATTTTAACGTTTCATCATAGAAAGGTTTTTGATTTCTCCATTATGATCATTTCCATTTTCATCATCTTCATCTTATCGCAATTCATTGCTGTATTATTTTTATTTTTCACACTGTACATAATATCCGATTCAGTGTTTTTAGTGTTTTAATTAGTGTTTCCGAGGTCTCAACTTCAAAATCAAGTGAAAGATAATCATCAATCAGCACATCATCGTTAATTTCTTCTTTTTCCCTCAGCTGTATCCATATTTCTTTCATTTCCTCTAAGGGAATATTGATAATAAAAACATTTTAAGGAAAAAAAATAGATTCCACGAAAAAGTTCGTTAAATAGAAAATGCACTTCGCTATTTGAAGGTTATTTTATGAAGAAATTAGCAAAATGTTCTTGGTTCCAAAGAAAAGTTCGCAAAATAGAGGTTCGTTAAATAGAGGTCCGACTGTATATCCATTTTCAACAAATTAATTACAGTTAAAAATAATAAGTTCCTTAAAATCTGATTTAGTTAAATCTTGTTTTTTTTACACCATAAAAAGAACGATCTCGTTAATTTTTGTATTATAATATTTGCTTAAAACAAACAGTTTTTTTTTATTTTCTGAAAAAAAATTAGTTAAATCCATTAACCTACGTATTTAAAATTGCACAAATTCGAGGAATTTTGTAAATTAAAGCGCGTGTCGATTTTAAGAGTATTAATAGATGAATTAGTATATATTGATTGAGACATCCATAATAATTCAATTCAAAATTTTATGCTTTTGTATGGGAATTGTTGTTATCTTCACGCGTTGATTTCTCTACGAGAGCCCTACGGGAAAATTTTCAAATACAAACGTTAGATCGTCTCTTGCCTTTAAATAAGCACGTCAAGTTTCAAGAATATCATCCAGTGAAAAGTTATTAGGGACTCAGACATTGATAACCCCCAATTTTCTGTTGTAAAGTAGTATCCCAATATTGGCTTTATTCTGCTTCTGGAAAAACATTACAAAAAGAAAATACTAATTTTAGGCTTCTGAATAGGAAGCCTTATAATCCCTCTTTGTCCGTCCGTCTGTGGACAAGTATCATTAAATTATCATTAAGCACAACAATCACAAAAATCGCAACAATTGCGCCTTTGGCATTCGCAGCAATCACATTTATAATAATAAGGAAATTAAAGCTATAATTCAACATAAATGACTTATCAGAAGACGTTGCGAAGCATTGTGATTGGTTTACTAATCGCTATCCCTACCTTTTTTTTTTAAGTTTTAAGCCGAACTAATTATCCACAGTATATTAATAAATAAAATAAAAATTAAATTCCATTTATTATATAAGACTGCAAGCTTTAGGGATAGATCTGGGTTATCTAAATAGAAATTTTTGTTTTTGAAATATATTAGATCTACAAGTACTAAAAGATATGTTAACTTGCACTTTTAATGCAATAATCACGCTTTAATCCACTCGCTTTGTACTGGTAATTATTATTCTTTGATAACCAGTGATAGAATGATAACGAACAACCTAGTTACCTGAAAGATAACGAAACCTGAAAATTTATTATTAGATTTTAACTATCTTCTCTCTGCGCCAAATTAATTATGGAGACCATTAATAAAGACAATGATAAAAAAAAAGAATTAATGTAACCATGCATTACTAAAAGTTCAAAATAACTCTTTAATTCCACGATATTTCTTCTTCCTCAGCGAGAGATTTCTTCAGAAAGATGAAATATCGAGGATTGAAATAAGGAGTTATTTTGAAATTTTAGTAATGCTTGGTTATTTGAGTGTAATGAAGAGACTCTATATTACTAAAATCTTTTATTTATCTGTCTGTCTGTACGGCGCAATTGTTAATTTCCTGTGAAAAAATTATTGGAATGAAACGTTTGCGACGGGAATCGAACCTGCATCCTTTTGATCCTAAGTCAGACGTCT
>JAFIDM010062759.1:0-15557 GCA_023159025.1 Thereuonema tuberculata
GGGGCTTGGCACTATATGAAATCTGATAACTTTTTAACAGTGAAAGCGTTATGAGCATCTTGGCAACGTATTTTATATGAAATGTTTTGGGTGAGATGAAATAGTTCCATGAAACGGCCAAGCTATATTTTTTGACCAAGATATAGGGTTTTTAGAGTTAGGGCTTGTAGAGTTAGGCCTCGTAGAGTTAGGGGCTCGACCCCAACATGAGATCTCATATCTTTTTAACAGTGAAAGCATTATGAGCATGTGAGTCTTGGCAACCCCTTATTTTACATGAAATGTTTTGGGTGGGATTTCATTTCTTTTTGTAGGATGAGATCTGATAACTTTTTAACAGTGAAAGCGTTATGAGCATGCGAGTCTTGGCAACCCCTTATTTTACATGAAATGTTTTGGGTGGGATTTCATTTCTTTTTGTAAGATGAGATCTGATAACTTTTTGACAGTGAAAGCGTTATGAGCAGGTGAGTCTTGGCAACTTATTTTACATGAAATGTTTTGGGTGGGATTATCTATTACAACTAAATTTAGTTTTAAGATTATTTAGAAAATGGAATTTTTTTCAATATCCTAGTTTTCTGTTTTTCTATTGGTGAACTTGTATATACAAGCTGTTTGCACTTTTGTGAGAAATCACATTATTACACAGTATTATTTAGGCCGAAGCATTGAGGGTACGACGTATTTCAGATCTTAATAAAATCCAAAGTATAAAAGCTAGATAAATGAAACTTAGCGTATTTCATTAGTATGGTAACTGCATCTTATCCTGAAAATTTGAGCTCTCTAGTATTATCCAGGCCGAAGCTATGAGGGTTCGATAATACATAACCAGACCCCCCTTTATGAGGGGTTGGAGGGTGAAAGTTACGGATTTCTTAATTTTTTTGTTGTTTGTATGCTAATCCTAACCTGCATACCAAATGTCAGCTTTCTAGGACTTCAGGAAGTACCCTAGAGGTTTTGATGACCATGAGTCACTGAGTGAGTGAGTGAATCAGTGACGGAATCGACGTATTTCAGGTATTAATAAAATCCAAAGTAAAAAAGCTAAATAAATGAAACTTAACGTATTTTATAGTCTGCTAACTGCAACTTATCCTGAAAATTTGAGCTCTCTAGTATTATCCTGGCCGAAGCTATAAGGGTTCGAAAATACGACGAAATTAAGAAAAAGTACGTAGTGCCCTTCCTGCCTTCGGCTCGTCTTGGCGGGGGCACTGCCGTGCCCCTAGATATGAAGGATCAACAGTAAACGTTTCACTAAATTAAAGTTAAAAAATAAAAAAGACAAAGACTTTCTCTTTGTTTTAGCGGCCCCTAGTTTACAGTTTGCATGTAAAACATGGGGACCGCTCTTGCTTTTCAGCTTGCAGGATGTCACACTCTGTAGTGGCCAAACAGTTAAGAGATATTAGAATGAAACCTTCACCACTGTGTTCAGCATCAAAAAGTAGGTGAACACATTCAAAAAGATCAGACCTCTAGGACCACTCCCTGACCGGATGTGGCCGGTCGAAAGTCGGTGCTTCAATACGTTTTTCTTTTATCCTATCTCAGCAACTGTTTGTCTGGCAAAAACGTGACCACCACCAATCTGTTCAGAAGGGTCGATATAGGTGGGACGCCTATCGTTTTCCTCTTTATCGGAAGTGATCACTTTTGACCCCCCCCCCCAACTTCCGATTTGCTGTAAGCGTCCATTAGGTGTTTTAATTAGGTGTCCATTAGGTGTTTGTTGATGTTTTAATGGCGCAAAAGCAGCGGAGGCTAAGCTGCACCAAGAAAGATAAAATTTAGAAAATTGAAAAATCAAAATAATCAAATCAAATCAAGATAAAAAGGACAAAAAACAAGGAAAGAACTGATCTCAGTTACAAGAACTCTCATTAATTTTGTAAACAACTTTTATTATTGAGTGAGTGCAAAAGTTCTATCCGTTTTTGGATATGAAGATTTGCAATGGAATTGCCTTCACATGACATTGTAATGACGCAAATCGTCTGCCAATCAAACGTATGGATGCCTCATATATAAATGCATCGTGTCTCACAAAGTTAAGCATCTCAAAAAAAATATCAAAGGGTGTAACATGGAACGCGAGAAGGAGCATTTAAGACATTGTTTGTTATACGAGTTCGATAAAAAGAGTACGGCAGCCGCAGCATGTCGCAATGTTTGTCAAGTTTATGGGGAGGATGCAATAGACGGAAGCACATGTCGTCGATGGTTTCGTAAATTTAGGGAAGGAGACAGAAGCTGCCAAGATCAGGCTAGGAGTGAACGGCCATCACACATTGGAGAGGACGATGTTGACCAAACCATAAGGAACAGCCCGAACCCAAACGTGCAAGTATTAGCGGAGATCTTCAACGTACACCGGACAACGGTCGAGAGACGGCTGGTTAAGTTGGGTTTTATGAGAAAGTTGATCGTTGACAGCTAAGCAACGGGATGACCGAATCGCCACCTGTGTTTCCTTGCTTTCCCCTATACAAGAATGACCCATTCCTGACACGGGTTATGTACCGCAACATAAAGTGTCGTAGGACTGTGTGTCGCCCTTCTGATCCGCCTGCATCGACTTCGAAAGTTGAACTTCATCCCAAGAAGGTGCTATTGAGTGTGTGGTGGGATGTGCAGGGAATTATTAACTGGGAGGTCCTGCCACTCAACCAAACCATCAATGCTGCCTTCTACTGTCTACAGTTAGACAGGCTGCATTCGAATTTAGCAAAGCGGACAGGTAGCAAAGCGGCCAGGTCTCATCAATCGTCGCGATGTTATCCTTCATCACGATATCGCCAGGCCCATGCTGCTGTCATGATTCGCCAAAAGTTACTGGGCTTTGGTTGGTTTTACCCCACCCTCCCTATTAGCCTGACTTGCCACCAACTGACTATCACCTATTTCGTGTGTTGAACAATTCCTTCAGTCACAAAATCTTTGATGATCTTGATGCTGTGAAAACTGCCATCCAAGACATTTTGACTCGAAACCGCCGGAATTTTACCGCCGTGGGATTCATCTCCTACCAGAAAGATGGCAAGAGGTCCTAGATAGCAATGGGGATTATGCACAATAACAGATACTGTTCATTTTGCGTTTATTTGCTCTTTTTTATTGGTAATAAAAATGGGTAGAACTTTTGCACTCACCCAATAGCTATGAGTAAGTCTTGTAAGCCCGATCCTCAGACGTACCAGAAGAACATCCGTCTGGCGAGTTGGAAGCAGTAGAGTTGTAGGGGAGGATAGGAAAGGACTAACAAGACGAAGTTTATTGCCATGTAGATCATTCGAGTCATATTGCCAGGCAGCTCGTATGCGAGAACGAATAAGAGCGTAGATGTCAGAGTGCGAAATGGAAATCCGTTGCAGTGATCGACTAGCAGCAGACTTGGCAAGAGAATCAGCGAGGTCATTGCCAACAATGCCGACGTGGCCTGGGATGCAGCAGAAAATGATAGTGCAATGTTGAAAACATTGTAAGAAATATAAAATGGACAAACAAAAGTGTGAATGTTCAGTGTGTGACTGCACAGAGCATGCAGAGTACTCTCAGAATCACTATAGATAAGAGTTTTGGAATACTTTTCCTGAAATGCGTAATGTAAGTGAAACGGATGTATTTTTGATCAGACCGCATACTGGGTTTAGCAGAGTTATTTTAAAATTCAATACGCCCAACGCTTGTGAAAATTTTAAAACACAATCTTTAATTTTGAAACACATTCAAAATTTGTCTTTACAATATTCTTTGAGTTTTACTTCACTCCTAACAATCTTGAACAACAATGTGTTCTTACATAGAAAAGAAACTTTAACTTAATTTTACTAATCTTAATATCAAAACATATTATGTAATTGTCTAGGCCCATAAATTTTACTAGAAATACTCTCTATATTCTAATAAATGTTTCTTTGCTAAACTAAACACTTTACAATATAATAATCTATTTCAAACTCATATACAATAATACCATAAATATATTCTTCAATTATTCCAATCAAGAGTACTAAATCTTATGTCTGGTTTTTCACCAATGTGAGTTTTACTAACATGTTATTTACAAATAACCAATATCTCATTTTCTCTTAACATATGCATTACTCTTAGTCATATTCATTAATTGCTTAACCTTCTCAATCTTATTATTTATAATGAGATTTTATCACCTCTGTGAATATCTACGTATTGTGTATCTTTAACAATACAATTTTATTAACAATTCCTTATTCGTTATTTTCTTCAAAACGAAACAATAATCAACCCTCGTGATTATTTTAAACTTCTAATTAGCTTATAGTTCCAATAGTTGACATCTTCCAAATTTCTTATTTCCAAAATATAAATAAAGATAGTACTTACAGGAAGTTGACTTCTTACGCTTTCTCCCGGTAACAATTCGATGACTTCAAATCACTAAAGTACACACACACATATAACTTCAACTATTTGAAGTTTTTACTTGATTCAAATATTTCACTTGTATGATTACTTTCGAAATATATTCACTATTATTTTTCTTCGCAGCACAAACACTTTAGTTAGAGTTGTCTTCTTTTAACTTTTCTTCTTTCCGTCTTCTAGTCGTTTGGCTCTTTCACTATCGTTAACTCCTAAGGAATGGCGTCCGTTTTTTTTTTTCCTCAACGGTCCCTTGTATAGGTTTGACTTTCCTCTTCTTCCTTCGTCAGTTATTCGGATAGGAAATCTTCTCTTCTGGAATTCTCTGTAGAAGTCGTCTCGGGTTTTAGTAAAGTCCACTATTTTACTTTTCGTTATTCGTACCTCGAATAATTTCTTTCTCCTTAATTATAATTGGCAATATAACTTAATGTTCAAAATAATTTCCGTTGCTTAATTGCGGCTTGCAATTCGTAACTTATCCCCTTCTATTCTTAATGGTTCAGTCCGGCTTAATTACTGGATTTTATTTTCTTCTAACGATATCCATTATCGTTCGAAAATCTTCATTCCGATTAATTTAATTTTCTTACGAAATATTTATTTCGCCAGTCCACAGCTACTCGTAATTCTTAGAAGTAGTTAACTTGAATATTCATAGTATCTCCCTTACGAAGTTCACCTTCGTTGTAATGGAATGTTCTGACTGTTAATACGTTAATGTTGAACGCATCAATTTTAATTTCCTGAATCACCTCGATTCAACTGGGAAAGAATATTCTTACTATTCTCACTTCGGCTTTTAGTATAATATAATTTCTAGAGTTACAGACTTACGCCAAATTCCATCTGTGGCTGCCGGTTCCATTCTTCTAGGGTTTTCTTAGCTCCATCGGCTAACCTATTCATATCTGCCGCTCTCAGCGACTCCACGAGTTCGATGTTCTCGTTCCAAAAACAGTCAATCCACTCCTACGTCTCTCACCTTACTGACAAGTGTTCTCTTTCATCACGTCACACTTTCATTTGCATAATTAGTGACGAATTATAATTTAAATTATTTACATCAAATAATAAAATATTAATTAAATTTCTTTTCAAGCACCACAATAAAATTAATAATTAAATTTCCACTCCAACTAATTTAAATTTTATTAAGGGGGAAAAATAAAATTTAATATTCCTATCAGTAAGGCTAGGAAATTGGCATAAAGCTCAGCAGAGAACACAGAAACCTCAGAAGGAAGATGAACAACATTCCTGAAAGTCTCAGTATAAAAGGCGGCTCCAACATAAGATGCGCCTTTAGATCCATCGGTGTAAAAAATGTTGAAATCAGAGTGACGGGACAAATGGTCCCGATGCAGATTCGGAAAGACTGTGCAGGACGTGTTGATTTTTGCAAAATTACGAAGCGAAAAATCACAGGTTGGGAGGTGATATTTCCAGTGTGCTGATGGTAAAGCAGGTAAAGTGGCAATGTTAAGGTCTGAGGTGTAATGTAGGAAGCCAAGTCGTCACCCGATGTCCAAACGGTGGGATAATGGAAGGACGATTGGCAAAAAGTCGTCGTTGACAGGGACGACAGACACATTGATGAGCAGGGTTATGTGGAAGTGAAGAAATCTGTGTGAAATATTGCAGAGACAAGGCTTGTCTACGAAAGTGCAGGGACGGTTCCAGAGCCTCTGCGTACAGGCTGGGAATTGGTGAAGTACGGAAAGCACCGAGGCCGAAACGGAGGGCCTGATGGTGAACAGCATCAAGTGTTCGAAATAGAGATGGCCGTGCAGAGCCATACACAATGCAGCCTTAATCCAGTTTGGATCGAATAAGAGCACGGTAAATGAGCAACAAGGCCAGGCGATCACCACCCCAAGTGGAATGCGAAAGCACTTTGATACAATGTAATTTTAAAATACAACATTTCCGAAGGTCAAGTATGTGATCCTTAAAAGACAATTTTCTGTCAAAAATCAGGCCTAAAAATTTATGCTGAGAATGACATGGAAGTGGGACACCATTAAGTGTCAGCTGGGGATCAGGAAAAATTCCCTGACAACGAGTGAAATGGACACAGTCAGTTTTCGATTGGAAGAAATTAAAACCAGTAGAAATAGTCCATGTCTGCAACTGATTCAAAGCTAACTGCAGTTGTCTTTAAATCAAACGTAAATTAACAGAATGGCAGGAAATCTGTAAGTCATCAACATATAAAGAATGGTGGATAAAAGGAGGCAAAGCAGAGATGATGGTTCATTGTAAACGCTGGTTAAGCACTCTACTTTTGGTTATAAAATTGTGCATTTTATGGGGCCGATTTGATTTTGACACTATCTGAAAGCATTAATTATCTTGTTTAATCCAATAATGGATGTAAATATTTCTGTAAACACATATTTGTAATTTTTAACTGTTAATATGTTTTCCTATTTCATTCTTATAGAGGGATGGTATTCCAAGAACAAATTAGTACTGAGATTAAGAGCAAATTACTTCTACAGTTGTAGAATTGTCAATCCTACTTCCTAAGGAAGATGAGGTTGATGATAACAGCCTATGTGTGTATGTATGTGAGTGTAGCCTTAATAAATTTTGAACCGTTGGATATATGTTCTTAGAACTTGACATGCATATTTAAAGACAATAGAAGATCTAACTTTTATATTTAAAATTTTGTTCTATGTGAGTTCTGTTGCGAGAAGTTGACACAAAATGCCATAGAAAAGAATTAGAATCTAAACAACGAATTAATGTTAATGTTACTTCGGAATGTGCACTGCAATTAGGATTTCTGACATACTGTATTCTGTGCTGTTTTTGATTGCCGCCTTACGGTGCCTTCGTCGAACATAAATCTCTTGGGACTACAGTAGAACCCGATAATCCGAACCCCGCAAATCCGAAATTTCGGATGATGCAAACTGAATCTATGATGCAGGAACAAATTTAAATCTCACTTGCAATGTACAGGAAGTAATCTGTACAATGTATAGGAATTTAATCACAGCACTGTACATATTATTAAAATAACAGTTTTTAAGCTAGTATTTAGCGGAATGCAACATATTTACTCTTTATTGTAGGCTATTGATAACAGAAGCCAAAGGAAAAGTATGCAACACTCCGGCGTACTGGAGATACTGCTACTGTTCACTTGATCGGCTATTGTCTTTTCATAGTGCAAGCAATCGCTGTGCTGTCCTTTACTCACCCCCACAAGGTCAAACAACCCTCATTCTTCTGTTTCACCATTACACTACGTTGACAACTGGGAGCTAATTCCATAGCTCTAACTGTGTACTGGATAGGCCTACCATGTAGACTATAAAAAATTTTTTTCCGGATAATCCGAACAGTTCAAAGTTAGAAATTATTGGTTCTTTAAAAGAAGGTTCCTCTTTTTCAAATTTTAATTCCCATGACTTATTACACATCTACAAGCCTTTTATTACACATTTTAATATTAGAATTTAGACTTACTTTGAAGTTGCTTTTGGTGATTCATCCAAAACATCACACGGGAAAAACACGGGAAAAACTACATTGGACTGATCCACATTTTTACGACATTGGGGACAGGTCTTGGATGTAATGAACCAATCATCCAAACACTGATTATGATACAAATGACCACATTGTATAGCACTGACATCTCCTGTCCCAAGAGACTCCAAACAAATTACACACACGAACGACATTAACTGAAAATAAACAATTAACAATAGTTTGCTTACGAATCATGAGCTAACAAATCATGATGAATTATTAGAAAATTTAGGAAATTTGTAAATTTCTTACTGTAGTCCGTTCATTATATTTGTGAAGACAATTGATCACAGCTAACCAATCATTATCGTTTTCTATATTCTCTAGTGTTATTGCTTGGTCGCGTCTGGAATGTCGTTGTAAGTTACTTCCGGTGTTACATCCTATTTGTCCTCGCCCTACAGTGTTTTATTTTTTTTACTTTTGTTGGTTTTTCTATATTAAGAATATTTTTATAGATTTATTTATTTTTGATTTCGATTTCATAAAAAGTTTTTGTCAGTCGTCTATTTCTGCTATCGAAACCGGCTGCTCTCTTTTCTTGCCCGGCGTTTCAAACAATGGGCTAGGCTTAGTGGGAAGCGAGGCTTCGGTTGCCTTAACAATATTGAACACTGAATGAGATGAAATTGCTGATGCTTCAGCCGTTTTACGACAGAAATAAACGACTTGAAATCAAAAATTACATTCCAAATGATTCTCTCGATTGACTCTTCAAAGTTTGTTGGCAGAAAACGAACAACGGTGTGTGTTCAGCAGACGCCATGTTCAGAAGCATGTTCAAAACGAAAGTACAGGGAATAACTAAATGCTCAATCGTTCACCATATACGGAGTTGTCACGTGTCTTCACAAATATAATAAAGGACTATATATAATTACGATACTTATAATTAAAATTCACCTATTGCAGCGCTTCTACAAAAAAGACAGCTTCGGACTTTGGTAGGTACAATACTGGTAAGGAGAGAATAAGGAAGAGTATTATGCACAAAAATAATTTAGCTCCAACTTTCGCAACCAGATGAATACATGGCGCTGATGTATTCTCTCGCTGCGTGACGATACCATTTATGCACTGTCTGTGTCATTAAAAGATCGATATCTACTGGTGAAATTTTTCTATTAGGAGCAGGAGAAGCGTCGCGGCCAAGTGTACTGCGACAGTTCCGAAGATTGAGAGAACAGAAGGCCATAAAACGGTGTCCGTAAAATGATTTTAAAATTTGAAAGAAAAGGCTAGCTAGCCATAACTCTTGGGCGAGGATGGAATCCTATTCGCTAATAGCAAGTTGAAGACATCTCTATAGCGGTGGAAGAAAATGCTATGCGGGTCATTCCATGTCAAATCAGCAAATGCCTCTCAGGTGACCTTCTCCGATTTTAATGAAATTTGGCATAAAGGTACCTTCACTCCTTAAATGAAAGCCTACCAAATATTATTGTCCTAACCTTAAACATTTCTGAGAAATAGCATTCAGATGTAAGGTCTGCAGTTTGTAACTGGTTTTCCATAAACTTTTCGGGCATTTTTAAAGCTGTATAAAAAAAAAAAAAAAAAAAAAAAAAAAAATCTCATTAAGTCAGAAAAACAAGCTTTTATAAACTGAGAGTATGTATATATATCATAATAAATAATTCATTAAAATTAGTCTGAGTCTTTTAGTTTTCCTGAGATAGGCTTACAAAGTAGGCATTTTGTAATGTTATCGAGAATAAAAGTGAATTTTTAATCCTTCATAGATTTTGAGAATAAAGCTGGAGAAGTAAGAAATTTTAAACAGAAACTGTATAGGTAGCTTCTAATACATAAAATAAATATTAAGCAATACCGTTAGTTTTTTTAAAACAATATGAGGTTTTGAAATTGGCAGTAAAATGAAAAGTAGAAAATTTGGCTTATTTTCAATCGACTATTTAGTAACGTAGACAATTGAATTTAGAGTTGAAATTTTGTCCTGAGTTTCATATTCATACAATGAAAATATGGTATAAAATTCAAAACTCTACAGAAAACCCTTCCCTTTCAAACTTAAAAGAAATGGAGTTACGCTTTTGGGCAAAAAAACAAAAACAAGTTTAAATGGTTTTAAGAAGCAATAATCTACTTTATTTACAAAGTCAATTTTAATAACATCTCTGTAGGGAAAATCTATTTTAATACAATATTAAATATAATATTTACGAATTTTCATTTGGATGGAAGCGTTAAAATTTTTTTGTGACAGTTCTGATCCAATTCAAACATCTGTCCACTGTGAGTGTGTTGAGTGGGAGCTTGCACTATAGAGATGATATTTGTTCTCAATAACATTACAAAATTCCTACTTTGTCAGCATATCTCAGGAAAACTAAAAGACTCAAACTAATTTTAATGCATTATTTTTTATGATATATGTTACGATATTAAATTATTGAGTAAAATAATGTAATTAGTTAAAGTGAAATTTATAAGCATTTTGGAATGCTTGAAAAGAATTTTTTTTTTCTTCAACTGGAAGAGTTGATTATTTGAATTTAAATATGCAAATTAGTAGTGAGACGTAACGAGTGAGTGACGTCATATAATGGAAGAGCGAGTCTCTTCGTTAGTCAGTTACAATTAGACAGATGGACAGTTGAAGACAGTTCTTAGTAAGACAGTTCAGAGGAAGACAGTTGAAGAAAGTTCCGATGGCATTTGAGTTCAGTGAATGCAAATCGATTAGAAGTCCAATACAGACGATAGAATATTCGAAGACGAATACACAATACACACTTGGATATAGTGTGTGAAGTGAAATTCGAAGACTTCAATAGAACCGTTGATTATCGTAAAGATAGGGCGGCAACTTGGAAAATCTGGAATTGCGCAAGGCGAATTCAGTCAAGTCGAAATAGAGTGACTGAGAGCTGTGAAGATTCCATAGTCAAAATCGAAGTAACACTCTGGATAATAATTGGACGAAGCCCACCTGCTATAGAAGCAAGTAATATTAAATCCTAAAGATTGATTACTGAAGTATTATTCCAATAAGTAGGAAGAATTCCAATTAGAATTAATTTTCGTGGAAGACGAAAAACCAGAAGAATTAGTCTAAGCAAAGATAGAGCTTTTACTAAGGATTGCCAAGAACAACTCAAAATAAGTAATAGTCAAAGATATTAAGGAACTTTAATTATCATTGTGAAGAAATTAATTTTCCGTTTAGTCGAGAAGACCGAAGTCTCGACTTTAATCTGAAGCGCTATTCGGTCCAAAGCAGACGCTCCGTTCCAAGGGATTATGGGAACAAGAAGTCAGGAGTCTGTTGAGAAGGCGCCATGTTCAAAAGTGCTGCGGAAGGATGGTTCCTACGAAGCAAGGTTGGTTTGATTCAAGGAAGACTGGCAGAGGATTTCCAGCCGAATCGCTTCAACTTAGATTATCATACACAGGTGAAAAGCCGATAGAAAACACCGTAGTTATTATTTATTTACATTTTGGAGAAAGCACGAAGCTCGCTAGCAAACTAGGATTAATTCCTGGAAGTGACAGTTCCGTGATTCAGTGCATCGGTAGTGAACTTTGCTTTAGTGAAAGCGAAGTTAAATTCACACAGGTGTATTTTATACTAATGAAAAGCCAATTTAAATTAGTTGCAGACATCTTTATTGAAGTTATAAAGATTAAACTATCTCACACAAGTTATGTGAATAGCCATTACTTGTTAGTTAATTTTCACACAGCTGAATTAAAAAGCCTTAATTAAATTCATACAGGTGAAATTAAAGTCATTAACGAATTTTATTTAAGCGGTGCTATAGTGATAGGAACACCGTGTGTGCGAACGTTAATGTGTTAGGATTACTAAAGTGACAGTAATTGTGCAACAGTACTTTAAAGCAGTGATACTAAATATCAGAGAAGTGTGCTTATAGTATTATTATTATTTTTTAGTTACGACGTTACGAATTAACAACTTACTTGTTTAACTACTATTTATGAGTAGATATCAATGTGATATTTATAGTGATGATTTATTAGGTGAAGTTTAGAACTGTAGCTGTCTACTTGAGCAGTAGAACTGATAGAAATATCTATTGTGTATATAATCATAACAGAAAAGAAAATTTTATTATCACTCAAATAAATCATTTTATGATTTTTATCTAGTTCCCACTAAGTTTCTTGTTGTTACTCTCCTACCAAAAGTAGGTGTTCTGCATTGTACCCCAGCAATATATGTATACATACTCTCAGTTTATGAAAGGTTGTTTTTCTGGCTCAATTAGTTTTTTTTTTTTTTTTTTTACAGTTTTAAAAATGCCCGAAAAGTTTATGGAAAACCAGTTACAAATTGCAGACCTTACTTCTGAATGCTATTTCTCTGAAATGTTTAAGGTTAGGACAATAATATTTGGTAATATTTGATAGTATATAAGGAGTGAAGGTACCTTTGTGCTAAATTTCATTAAAATCGGAGAGGGTAACCTGAGAAATTTCAATTTTTTTTTGTTGATTTGACGTGGAATGACCCATGCTCAGGAAGGTAGTAGTGCACGAGGTTTTGCACGACGAATAGGATTGCCCTGAAGGTCGTACGACATAGTGCATCCGTACAGAATGTTCAACAATGTCTTCTTGGTTATCCACATCTGCCACGGACATTTGCACTGCAGTTTATTACGACTACTTTCTTACGATTTTTCTAAATTTTAAATTCAATAAATCTTTTTTCCCTTTTAGACAAGTTTACTATAGGCAATTTAGCAGTTTTTCTCATTCATTTTGTCTTTTCATTCTATCCGTATCCATGACATTCGCCTCCAAAGAACCCTAGATCGTTTTCATGAATTTTCATCATTAAAATTTATTCCTCCATCTAAACTTCACTTCAACGAATGAAATTCGTTTATATTTTTCAAAATATCCCTTTTCTCTAAGCGATAACTCAAGCTGTAATAGGACAAATGAAATACAATGATCACCAAGATTAAAATCAGATCACGAGATCTCTTTGACTTTTTATAGCTGTACTGTTAGGGGGTTGGGTGGCGATGATCAATTGGATAAATTCTAATTAAGGGGCTTTTAGGTATGGTTTTCTTCCAATCAGAAGAAAGACGGACCTAAAAAAATAATTGCTCCTTTAATGTTACTTTTCAGGGTCTTAGTATTGATAAGATGAATTGTCAAATGATCAAATGATTAAAAATATATATTCTAATATCTTACATCCTGCCGTGCCGGCGTGGCCGTGCGGTTTAGACGGCGGTTTGCCGTTGCGGCCAGTGTGCCGGTACCCGGGTTCGAATCCCGGTCGTGGCATGGATGTTTGTTTCTTCTTCTGTTTCTCCTTCTGTCCGTTCCAGCGGGTATCACTTGACGCTGCCTCCCTTGGCGTACCCTGGGCAACGATTCGTCGGTTAAAGGCATCATATCTCGCCCCTAGTTGTGGCCTAAAGAAAGCTGATCAAGCTCCGAGCCCGGGCATTTGTAAGAAAAAAAAAATCTTTATCCTTTGCTACACCATGAGAAATGTTTTGCAGTCGAGCCCACATATTGAACTGGGGTGCTATTTTTGTTTGTTTCAATTGAAATACACATGTTTGTGTTATGTTCTCTCGGAAAGGCCCCTCTGTGTTCCTTATTGGAGCGTTTCGGACATGGGTTAGTTAGGAATATATTGATGCCTAGCCTTGCCCTTACACGTGGTCTGAATATTACACACGAATTTTGCAACACCCTGTATATATTTAATAGTTCTGAATTTGGAGTAGAATGTAAGATATTTGTTAATATTATCCAATCGTTTGCTTTAATATCAAAATTTATTATCAAATAAAAAACAATCAATATATAAAAAAAAAAAATTAATGTTGTATAATAAAGCAGGGAAGCAAGTATTTTTTAGAGATTCAGTTTTCATATGATTAAAGGTAACGATGAAGCTACCTTTTATGAGACCTTCAACAAATACCTTTTGACATCGCAACAAGTATTACATCTCGCGTTACTTAATCTCGTTGATCTTTTTTTTTTGTCGATCCGTTTATAATAGATTGACTTTTATGGTTTTTGATGTTTTCTGATAATGCCTTTCAGATGCACTCCAAAGAAACAAATATTACCCCCCCCCAAAAAAAAAAAAGATAATTCTCTTTTTAAATACTGTATAATAGGCATCCTATAGATAACTGGACCTCCTGCAACTAGTTTGATATTAATGAGATATTACGTAAGAAAAACTTGTATATTATCCTGTTCAACAATTTCATGGAGTTTATTGTAAAAATGAAATAGCTAAACATAAATAAAGTTAAAATTGCTAATTTATATCTCATCATAGATAAAATGAAAATATTAAAAAGAAAATTAATCGCAATTAAATAGCCATTAATTTTACTTAAGATAAGAAATAAATTATTCACCAACGAAGTGAAATTCAAACTATTCTAAAAACCAATAATCTGTATCTTACTCACTGCTTGTTACTGAGGATGTGAAGGCCTAATCCAAAATATAACAAAAACACTGTAAATTTTCATCAAGTATAGAATTTCCTATCCTTTGGAATTTTTAATTTCCATCCCATAATACTAATAAATATTCCAAATCGGCCTCCAAATCATTGTATATGGATATTAGTTTTCATAAATGGGATAGAAAACCGAAGTTTCCTTTGATTCCAACAATGGTCTTCTCATCCATAGTGGATATTATGAAGAATTTATCTCGTGAGAATATTGGAAATAATGGCCTTATAAGCATGACTACGCAACAAATATTTTGTTCTCATTGACAAGCAATGTAATTGTTATTGTTCAAAAATCATCGCAGTCTCATCTTTTTACTGTGTCAAGAGTGTAATAGTATAGCAAAACTAGGATACAGGTTAGTTCTGCAGTACCATAGAAAGTTATTATGAAAAATACCTAATCAATAACTTATTCGTGGTATACAGTGATTTTTTTTCTCAGTTTTAAGAAAATTCTCGATTTACCAGGTACTCTTTTGCTGGACAGCGGAAGAATATATCGAGACCGAAATATGAATTTAAAGCAGCTATCATTTTCTCATTCTCTCATTTGTCAGCCTTACTAATTTAGAAGGGAATAATTGTTATGGCCATGAGGGTTAGTTTTCGTATCCAACAATTTGAAATTTCCGAATATCCATCGTTTCAAAAAATCATTCTGAAGGATCGTCCTTTTCAATCTCTACTTTATCAGGAAAGAAATCACCGTTTTTCCGCGGACACATTCTTAACTGAGTGTTTCTGAACCGTTTCATATGAAAATAACCCAGTTTCCTGTGTCCTGTTTTCTGCATAATTACCCACAGTGAGTTAAATAGAATATTAAAAAGTTGAGTATCCTTTACTCCAGCCATAATACGCCACTCTCCGAAGCTCGTGAATCGGCGTGAAGCAAAGTTCATTGATGTTGACGGTAAAAGCTTTTAAAAATTTATTATAAACTGTAACAAACTTGGCTCTTGAATGATAAATATTCGGAACAATACCTAATACCTGTTTCTTATCAGTAATTGTGCAACTGAACAGTCAAAAATATTATCTCGGAAATTGTTTGGAATTGGATATAAATTCGCTTTTTTTTCATAGCATCGACGAT
>JAFIDM010062760.1:0-15555 GCA_023159025.1 Thereuonema tuberculata
GAAACTAACGACGGAAGTTGTTAGTTGTGTGCTCACCTTGATGTGATTAATATTTATGCATCTCCCAAAGAAGGCCCGAGGCACCGGGCCGAAATATCGCGATAATATGTCATCCCGGAGTGAGGAAATCCCTTAAAAAAGGACCTATATAGTATCATGTCTCACTCCTCCTTAAGAACCAAACCATGTTGTAAATATTTTACATTTTCAAAAAATTAATAAATAAAAATATTTGATGCGATTTCCTTATTGAGACCTTATCTTATTACATTAATGTCCCTGTTCCCATAGTTCCTGCACTGACAAACACATATTGTGAGTTACAATTAGCGTTTATAGCCATACAAGTCAATTTATTATTGATTTCAATAGCTACCCCATTTTATCAAACCGGTTGGACAAAACGGGGCAAAGTGACTTTTTTTCGGAAAATGCAATTTTTCTGAAAAAAAAAAGAAGTTATCGAATTTTTAACTTCCCGACCTTGTGTTAGAAAGACATAAGATTGAAATAGCATTAAAACATATGTCTCACTTCTTTCATTTACCAACTGGAATGCGTCAAACGCTAGGTACCCCATTTTGTCCAACTTTCCCTTACATTGAAAACCCTGTTTCATACTTTGTACTTTTCATGTTTCCATATTTTGCTGAGGGATTATAATTACTTCTCTGGAGAACCCTGTTATTTTGTTTTCTATTTTAAATTCATTATACTTGTCAACAAATATTTATTGAGTAGAATAAAAAAATATGAAATTGAATTATAGAAAATTGACTGCCAATAATTTATTGTATTCAAGGTAAATAACACATCACCTACTAACAGAAGCTTACTGACCCTACAACTGTAATCTTTTAAGAGACAATATAAAAACACATATGAATTATGAAGATAATGAATCTAAGTAATTTCAGTTCTTTATTGTAATGAGAATCAACCAAACATAATAATGCTTATTTTTTTTTTTTTTATCAGAAATCATAATAAAGAAACTTATAAGATTCCAAAACAATTTCTGCACTTCAATCACATAAACCAAAACTTTAGTGAAATTTCTTCTTTTTTTTTTTGTAATGTAACACCCAATATCACACAACATAGCAGTCATATATAAAAAAGAAAACATTAGAAAATGTTTATGGGAATTTAAGAAAAATTAGAAACAAATATATTATATTTAGTGAAGCAGTAAATTCATTCAGGAGGGATACTGAAACCACATATTCATGTTGTGCTTTATCATTGGAACAGTAAAATTTTCCTAGCCTTATTTTAATTTATGATTTTAGTCACTTGTTCACTTAGGCTACTGATATTATTTATGAAAATTTATCATACTTTTCTTAGGGATTGGAGTACTTCAGTATTATGCAGTGACTGATCACAATTCTGTTATGACATACTAACCTTCATCTTTTAATAAATTCATGCAACATTCGAAATTGTAATGTATATTTTGTTTAAAAACCTACATTTATGAATATTTACAAGCGATTATTTCTTTCATAAAGAAGTATATGAAACAAAAAAACGATGTACAGATATTAAAAACAAATTTTGTCAAAAAAAACTACTGGAGACGAACGACGGTCAAATGGCTGGCGATCACAATTGCTAATATTCCGTTTTCCCGGCAAAATTTGTATCAATGCTCTCGGATTGCCTGTTGATTAACACACATTCCGATTGGCTACCGCAACCTTTGATGTTGATTTACATGCAAAATCTCTTTACAAAGGTGAGATCTGCACATTCTGACGCATAGCATTAATTTATTTCAGTAAAAATATTGTTTATTTTCGAAAATTAATCTCCTCAATGTGATATTTAATTCGTAATAACCTTCGATCCCAACGAAGCGGTGAACAAAATGGCGTCAGAAAACTTGCTTTCGATCTTCAAAAGTTGTAGGAATACGTCAGTGCTCTGTGATTGGATGTTGCTCACACACAAGATCTGATTGGCTGGCTTTACGTCTGAGGAGACGCAGATGTTCGCTTATTTCAAGATATACGTTTGGCCTTAAACTGAGACGCAAAAGCAATTATCTTACATAAACTTAACGTTTGACGCAGCAAAACGCTATAGTGCGAACAAGCCTTTATAGGAGCGGAGCAGTAAACATAAACGTCAAACAACGGGTGCGGCGGCTGCGCGGCGCGGCCGCACGACGAGAATCGAACATTACCGAGAAGGGCCGAATTTAACGTTACTAATATATCATGCTGTATTATTATTGTTATTATTATTATACACATTTTGAAACGCAGTCAAAAATTCGCTGACTGGAGCCTTCAGTTGATACAAGTTTCAGCCAGAAACCTAAGTATCAACCAGGTATCTGCGCAATATATATGATGTTCCAAGGAGCGCAGTTTTCTGAAGTTCTGATGTTGTTATTTCAGACAACTGTAATTGGTTCAAATACTTGGTAAAATTTTTTGAGATTGTTCCAAGTGTTCCTATGATGATGGGGATCACTGTCGTGTGTTTCATCCAAAGCCGTGTTGTTTCTATTGCCAAATCCCTGTATTTTATAATTTTTTCCTGTTCTTTATCTAAAATTCTTGCATCTCCAGGGATTGCGATATCAATTATGAAAATAGTTCTATTTGTTAATACAGTTATATCTGGCGTATTATGATCCAGGTGTCTATCAGTTTGAATTCTAAAATCCCACAAGATTTTGACGTCCTCATTTTCTAAAACTTTTTCAACTTGATGTTCCCATGAATTTTTAGATGCTGGCAAGTCATATTTTTTGCATAATGCCCAGTGTATTAATCTGGCGACCCTATCATGTCTGCTTTTATAGTCCGTTTGTGCGATTTTGCTGCATTCACAGATTAAATGCGAAACAGTTTCAAGTTTTTCTTGGCATAGTCGACAGTTTGGGTTATCACTGGTTTTCTGGATTTTTGCTTTCATTACATTTGTCTGTAATGCTTGTTCTTGTGCAGCAAAAATTAATCCTTCAGTTTCTTTCTTGATAGTACCCAACTTTAACCATTCCCAAGTTAAATCGCTGTCATTTTTTCCTTCAATATTTCTCAGATATTGTCCATGCAAGGGCTTGTTTTTCCAACTATTTAATTTTATTTCAAACTGCCGTGCTTTATAAACTGTTTTGGGTTCTGTTGATTTTAAAATATTCTCACTGGCTACAGCTTTCAAAAGTTTCTCCTTACTTTTCCTAATGTAATCACTGAGACTTCGTTTTTCTTCTTCCACTACTTGGTGAACCTGTAGCAGTCCACGGCCACCAATCTTTCGCGGTAAATACAGTCTGTCAACGTCACTTCTTGGATGTAAAGCATGATGCATATTGAGCAATTTTCGTGTTCTACGATCAAGTTTTTCTAGGTCGTTTTGGTTCCAATCAATTATTCCAGCAGGATATCTGACTACTGGAATTGCCCATGTGTTAATGGCTTTAATTGTATTTCCACCATTCAGTTTTGATTTTAAAATCTTTCGAATTCTCTTAATGTATTCTTTCTGAGTGAGTTCTTTAATTCTAGTGTTCAGAATATTGTCAGCTTCTAATATTAATATTATTATTATTATTATTTTGTACCGACACTGGCCAACAAAGGACCATGGAACTAGCGCCACCTGGCAGAGTAAAAAAATCAGTAAGGGGGACGACGTAAAACATTCCGTCAGAATAATCCTGAGAGGTAAGTCTCAGGTAGAAACGGACAAGCACAGAAGAAGGAAGAAACAGCCATGCCCATGCCGGGATTCGAACCTAGGTTCCGACATATCGTCAACACAGCAGACCGCCGTCTAGACCGCTCGGCCATGCCAGAACGGCATTATTAATTTTATTATTATAATAACTATTATTATTATAATATTTTATTAAATTATAAAGCCCCGCGAACACCATGCAATTTTTCAGCAACTTAGTCGTCCGATTTTGACGTCACGAGTTGATATAGACAGTTTTGAGCCCGTTTATATGCAACTTGACTGCAACTTTTGTCATCCGACTCGAGTTGTTCGTACACCTGCAACTCGAAAAACTGCATCGAAGTCGCTGGGAATTACCTAATCACAGGGCAGTGTTGGAACACGTCAGTCGTGACGTCACAGCCATGAAAGAAATGGCGTCGAAAATGATATTCGCCGATTCGATACGAAGACATCCTCGTACTCAATGAATATCAAGAGTATTGCGAGTTTCTTTCATGCATAAATAAAGTTTATACTGAACTGCAGAAATTGTATGCGGTAGAATTTATCAGAGAGGTTTCAAAACCTCGATTTTTTCGGATTTTCCACATCAGATTTGGGAAACGCATTGCATTATGGGATTTCTTCTATCACCGCCGACTTCATGTCGAGTTGCATGGTGTTCGGGGTTTGACAAAAGTTTATATCAACTCATGACGTCAAAATCGGACGACTAAGTTGCTGAAAAATTGCATGGTGTTCGCGGGGCTTTTTATGACCTAATTTTTAAACATTGAAGCTTTAAAGTTATGTATATACACATGGTTTATATTGGTGATTGTTTCAAATTTTCGAAAATTGACCTCCTTCCGTTGGAGATGAATTCGTTAAAAATTCTTGGATTAAAAAGCGCTCCCTAACCATGTGAGTTTTTAAAATATAAAAACCAAAAACTACACTTATCTCATCCTAGGAAGAAAATTTAGAGAAAACAAATATGAATAATAAAGTGGGACATCATATTCTACTGAATTAACACAATTTACCTTATAAAAAAAAAAAGGTGTCTAGCACCATCATATATCAAATTTTTATTATTATTTTAGATTTCCTTAGATTTGTGCAAATGTAGAAGAGTTACGACAAGAAAAAGTTAATTTTTTCTACAATATTAGAATTACAGTCGGACCTCTATTTAACGAACCTCTATTTTGCGAATTTCTCTATTTTGCGAACTTTTCTTTGGAACCAAAAACATTTTGCTAATTTCTTCGTAAAATAACCTCCAAATAGCGAAGTGCATTTTCTATTTAACGAACTTTTTCGTTGTATCTATTTTTTTTTTCTCCTTGAAATGTTTTTATTATTAATATTCCCTTAGAGGAAATGAAAGAAATGTGGATACAGCTGAGTTGAAAAAGAAGAAATTAACGATGATGTGCTGATTGATGATTATCTTTCACTTGATTTTTGAAGTTGAGACCTCGGAAACACTAACTGAATCGGATATTTTGGACAGTGTGAAAAATAAAAACAACACAGCTGTGGATTGCGAAGATGATGAAAATGGAAATGATCATGATGCAGAAATCAAAATAACCTTCGTATGATGAAATGCTAAAATCATTTGAAACAATCCGACGCGGATTACAATTCGAAAAAAATATGCCTGAAGTTGTTTTTGGTGCATTGCAAAGATGCGAGACATACTATGAGCAAAAATACTTAAAAAAAAAAAATTAGATAAAATTAACAGACTTTATTAGTAAAATTTAAGTACGCATGTGGTAATGTATGCTTTATGTCATTAAAATTATTACTTTTTTTAATAGTAATTATAGTTTATGTATTTTAAATCTGTTTTATGTAGTTTAAAGTAATTTTAAAAGGTGAATCTCTATTTAACGAATTTTCCATATAACGAACTTTTTTTCGGGATTTAGCGACTTCGTTAAATAGAGGTCCGACTGTATTAAGAAATTTACAAATTACGGTCCAGCAAGAATAATTACTTCGGGATATTATTAAACAAGATGTTCCTGAATGAATTTAAAGTCTATTTTTATATTTTTACTTAATTTATTTTAAAGAAGCATTTTCTATAAAGAATTTAAATGTTTTTTTAAAGTTGTGAAATACAATAGTAAAGTCTGTGAATACCTGTCAATCTCGAAGAATATTCAAATTGTCTGTTTGCTGAAAGTTGATTAAAATAATCTGCAAATATTTACTTTCAATCTAAGAAATCCAATTAATTTTAATTAAATCATAGTTTATGTAAATGAGGTAGATTTATATATGCAAGGGTTCCATACATTGTCTCCCATTGTTAATTGTTTAGCTTCTAGACGGCGTTGGTGTAGCCCCTCCCATCCAAGGTTTCTTACTATTCAAGATTTTTAAAAAATGTATATTTAAAATACATTAAAATTAATTAAATTGTAAAAAAACTATTTTAAAATGAAAGATGTATTAATATGAAAGCATACTGAAACTTAAATCTCACATTGTTCAGTAACATGTATGTATTTTAATGTAACGTGTATTCAATGTAATGTGTGTTATTGGATAATAAAGAATAGATAATTTAGGGTACATTATACAGTATATATATTAGCAGAGTACTCGTTCGTCGTACGAGTTACAAAAAAAGTTGTTCTGTTGTGGATGAGGAAGAAATTTAAAATTATGTGATCACTTCGAAATTTTCCCAGTTGGTACAAAAATCACCTGATAGATGCAATGTAACGTTGTATTTGAATTTTGTAACTCGTGATCCCTAACTTCCCACTCCTTTCTCCCCTTGTCCACACCCCTTTCACTTCAAACCTTTCCCATTTCATAAAAAATTCGTGTGATCAAATTAAAATCTAATACAAATCTATATCTATCGCGAAAATGTCGCTATGCCGAAAACCCATAGAAGTATCCTGAAATAATGTTTACCCATCCCCTCACAGACCTCCCGTTTACATCCCATAGGCCTCCCGGTTACTCTGTGGCACTATTGTGCACAACAATACTTGAGTTCCAATGTTGAACAACAATTTTTTTGTAGTTCCAATGGTCGCCTCCAGGTGCATGTGTGGTGCTTTCAAGTAAGTTCATGGTTATTTCCCCCCACTCCCAAAATAAAAAAAAGTTTATTTTTATACTTTTAACATTGTCTATACTATGGAATCTACCTTCATCCGAAATTTCAAGTTGAAGCATGTTGGGAAGTAAGCTAAACATATCCACAAATTTCCCTTTTATATTAGGCGGCATCCATTAATTATGTGAGCTCAAAATGGGAGGGGGTCTGGCAAAATCTCCTCAAATCTCATTTAAAATCAATGAAAATCTCAAGTCAACTTTTTAATTCAGAGAATATACATATTATAATAGATTTTTTGATTTCTGACTTTTTGAAATCTCAGCAAGGGGGAGTGGGGGTATAAATTTAAAAAAAAAAATCTCAACTAATTAATGGACATCCCCTTACAGATATATAATATAAAACTATCTATCCATATACATAAATATATTTCTGGTGCGGCTATTTAGTCATTCTATTTTTGTCATATAATCAGAACAACAAGCAATTATTCTTGCTGGATGCGAAATATTAAAATTGATTGAATTTAAATGCTAGTATTTAAATTAATGGAAATTTTCGTAATTGTAGTCTTTTCTGAAAGATAATGCTTATTAGTAAAAATAGTGCATTCAGCAAAACGTTAATGTAAATATTATGTAAAATGGTAATATTCCATATTAACATTGCGAAAATTTAATTTGCAAAGCAATTCTCTCTAATTAGTGAAAAATCCAATTTATATACTCAATTAAAATATTTGTTTTGGTAAATTGCATTTTTATTTAATTATATCAATGATGTAATTTAATGAGGTTATTTGTCCATTGCTAAGATAATTAAACATAATTTTTTTCAATGAAATTGCGTTGGATATTGATTGTTTGAAAATTCCATTAAATAATTTTCTGATTTCTCTCTTCTTTTACTTTAATTCCTGAAAATTATTAAATATAATAATAATAATAATAATAATAATAACACTTGGAAATATATGCTTTGGTCCTTGACCCGCCATATTGTTTTTGCTGGGAAAACGCAAGGTTTGAAACATACAAACATAATAATAATAATAAAAATAGTTTGATCAATTTATAATCTTCTAAAACTTTATATGTCAAACTTACAACAAATTCATAATGAAATATTTCAATGATATTAGGTAAGGGAGCGATGTCCTCCCTCCTAAAAATGTTTGTAGTAGACCTGAAGAAGTCTTTGGAATGTAGAATAAAGACGAAATATTGATGTCAGTTATAGCAGCTTGTATCGTTATGAATTTGTTGATCAATTTACATTTAGTCTGTAGATTGTCGTAAATAGTTATCAAATTTTATCGAAAAAAATCGGAAATTTTGCTGAGTTTTATTTTTTTTTCTTAAATAATAGTCATTTGTTTTTTGAACGGACGGACAGACAATTTTCTGTGATAAATGCTTTTGCTTCATGCCAAAAAACGAATAAAAAAAATTATGATTTTTTTAAACTAGATATTAATAATGAATTTACAGATTTGGTTACGTATATAAATAAAAAGAAAAAGAAAATTTAAAGCAAGTCAAATTTTAAATATACCGGGTGATTCATAAAGTACTGGAAAGTACTGGTGGTTATCACCGCCCCATATCTTTTAAACTACTGCTCATAAAAATCTGAAACTTTTTATATAAAATCGTCAAACGTATAAGAATTATATTTTCATGTTATTATTTATTCATTATTATTGAATTCATTTTATTTGCATTCAAACACCCCCAATATATCGAAATATTATCCAAAAAAATTATTCGATGTCTCCCAAAAAAGTCATTTGTCAGAATGCATTTTCAAAAAAATACAGTTTTTTTTAAAAATTAAACAAAGGAATTAATGACAAAAGTGTTTAGATTAAATTTTTCTAATTAGGTTTCTGTATCGTTGGATCCGACTTTTAGAGTTTAAACAACATCACAACAGTTATTTAAATATACGATATATTGGGGGTGTTTGAACGCAAATAAAATGAATTTCAATAATAATGAATAAATAAAACATGAAAATATAATTCTTATAGGTTTGACGAATTTGTATGAAAAGTTTCAGATTTTTATGAGTAGTAGTTTAAAAGATATGGGGCGGTGAAAACCACAAGTACTTTCCAGTACTTTATGAATCACCCGGTATTCATTGACTAACATTGAATGTCATCTCAGTTGTTGTTTGTTGTGTTTCATTCTGAGAATTGAACGAAATACCTTTGCTATTCGACATCTTTTTAAAATCGATTTTCAGATGCATGAGAATTATTGCTGTTCAAAATTCTCCTGTACTTTTACATAGGTTTTCCCAACCACGCAGTTATTGAAAATATAACGGGGGAATTTGCGCTTAGCAACTAATATAATATCGCAGGATATTAGAGGTTTGATCTGACGTTTGTAAAACCTCTTAGTAAGACAAAAAAAAAAAAGGTTAAAAACACAAATTGTTAAAATGCATCTAAGTTGAAATCTGTAACTGCAACTGAAAACCTAAACATCTTAGAAACTTAAAATTTTACATATCTGATTTTTCAAGCAACCTCTCTGTTGACTTTGGCAAATATCCGACCTAAGATACAGACCTGGGTGCAAAAACCGTCTATTCAGTGTCCGTTCTTTGTCCATTCGTGACCAAGATAACTCAAAAACTAGTGATCCTACAAAACTGAAACTTGCTTTTTCAGACTTAGGTTTTTATAGGTCTTTTCCGGAAGAGCCTTATTGATTTTAAGTAAAAATTGAACCACTAGAGTAGAAGCTAGAGATAAAAACTACCAATGTAAGTGAATGATTTTAACAACGTTTTATGCTTTATTATCATGCGTGCATTCGAAAATTGGCACACCAACTACTCTTCTTATCTATATTATTGGTCAGTTACATCCTTTAAGAACAAAAGTGTACTGCATAGTGACTTGATAAGGCTGTCTCTCGACGGCGAAACGTTGTGTAAACTTCTATTTTTCAATAAATATGTCAGTTATTTTACGCAGGTGTATGGATATATTATTACTTCCATTTACATCCTTTATTTAATGACTTTTTTTTTTCCTTCAAAAATCATTTTAAGTAGTTACATGCTCAGCTTCTATCGCTGAGACAAGGAGCAGGGGGGTGGGCCTATTTCGAGAATTTTGGGGGATAGAATCCAAAATAATCGTGTTCTTTCTTATCTTACGTTGGACCATGTATATGCCTCGTGACAAATTTTGAAGAAATCTCCCTAGCAGTGCAAGAGAAGGATTTCGGGAATCAAGTTATTGGGAACAGAAGAGATGAACAAAGAGGTCTACGTGATAAATTGGACCATAAAGAAGCTATTATATCAATTTTGATGAAAATCTGTCCAGTCGTTTTAACGTGATGCCCTAGAAACAGGCCAACAAATGACAGACAGAGGAATGGTGAGACTTACAAATGTCACTAAGAAAAAGAAACTATTAACTTTAATCTCTACTTTTTGAAATACTTTTCATGGATGTACAATTCAAAACGTAATTTCGTATCCGTCGGGCTTTAAAGGTATAAGCTCCAGCGATTCATGGCCATTGAGAAAAATTGGGGTAGAGTGCGGTTCGATGTCGTCTAAGCATCAGGAAATTTTTGCAAGACGCACATTGTTTCGGCTACCTTTGACTGTACATCACAGGTATCTACGGCTGCATTGGTGCCTAGAGCGTCGCGCATGGAGGGACGAACGGCAAGACATCGTTTTTTCCGACGAATCGCGCTTCTGTCTGCAGTACCATGATGATCGTAACCGTGTCCTCGCGGCGAAAGACTGAGGAGTCCTGCCTCATGCATCGCTATACCAGTCCAGCACCTGGCGATAAGGTATGGGATACCATTGGATTCCAGTCCTAGTACTCATTCCCGTACATTGAATAGCCACCGTTACATCTATGAGATGTTGGAGCCTATTGTTGTCCTTATCTTCAGGGCCTGCCTGGGGCCACTTACCAACAGGACAAACGCGACAGCTCGTGGCACGCAAATTCCAACATTTCCCTGGATGGCCATCACGTTCAACTTCTTCCGTGGTTCGCGCGTTCACCGGATCTGTCGCCTATTGAACACGACGCCATAGTCACACAACGACTGGCAGACCACAGACCACTGTGTCGAAACCGCATGGACTTACGTGACCCAAACGCACATCCAACGTCTCTTCCTCTACTCGGGCCGTGCAGCAGACGTTATTGGCGCCCAATGATGGCTACATGATTAAAGATTCTGATTTTTTTTTCGTTCCGCAAGTCGCACAGAGCTGTAATTGTAATCATGTCACCTTTGCACCATAAGTTATCCATAAAATAAATATGACTTTGATAGCTCTTGTCTTTCGTAGTGTTGCACTTTTAATGACCAGCAGTGTAAAAATCTTTAAAATAAATAATAAATATCTTTAAAATATCTTATAAATGAAGATCGGAAATATGAAATCCTTAAATTTTGAGCATTCTTTTCAAGTAAGTTTTGTAAAAATCTATTTAAGAGACGAACAATTTAATGTACGAACTAGTACTTTTCTCTGCGAAATATCTAATTTCAGCTACAGATTTCGTTAACATGACAGCGACTGCGTTGTGTTAGGCAGAAGATATACGATGTCCTTCTATAAGTCCTCTGCAAACATTACTTGAGGAAGATTTGTAAATACGGTTTCACTTTTCTTGCCTGCAGCGACATCTGGTATCCAAATTAAAAAACAGTTGTTTTTTTTTTTTTGTACGAAAAGGTGGTGACTCATTATATCTTTATTTTCGAAAAATAAAAACGTTACAATAGAAACCATAAGGTTGTTCATTCCTTACTTCCACTTAGCTGTTCTAATTTTCTATATTTTAAAATACAACCCTTGTTTTCTATATTATAACAGATACTCTTTCATATTTCTGTGGAAATTGCTTCGAACTTAAAAAAAAAAGGCCTCAATATCGATTTGTAATGAAGGTATCTCTGTATTTACGTTGTCGGCATATTTATTTAAAAAATTTTCACAATTTTTCCCTCTTTTTTTTTTTTTTATGAAAACATTATGGTTAAACCGAGGTTAATCTCTTCCAGATAATCAAGAGGAGATATAAAAAGAAACAAGATATAATTAATACATGCCTGGATAATTTAGAAATTTTTATTGATGGTTTAAAATTTCCTTTTTACAAGCACAGTCTTTGACAATCGTTATCTATCTCTCCATTTTTTTATTTATTTATTATTAATGTATCTGTCACATTTGATATCTAATTTTAAGTTGTCTTTTTTTTTAATTGACATTTTGATTACTGGAAACTTTTTCAATTAAGTTGTTATAAAACTGTTTTTTTTCCATTAAATAAAAATAAATTTAACATTAAATTTAAAATGTAGTAGTGTATGAAAAGCAAATTCCAAAATGCACAAATCAAATATAAGGTCCCTGAGTTGTCATCTCGGGAAGCTGTTTCTGCCTTATTAGGAGTCCTCAGCCGGATTTACCCTTGATGATAACTCAGAGTGCGGGACAAAGTTAAGGACCAAACTTCAGCTCCCTGAAGTGGAACCCCACCAAATCAACACAACAGTGTAAAAAGTACAGTGTCCACCATGGCCTCAAATTCCTTATCCCTTTCCTAATAAGGCAATCCCACATTCCCGAAATGATAACTCAGGGTGCGAAAATTTTGTATTTAATTTGTGCATTTACGAAAATTTCTTTTCTTACATTATTTACAATAATTTTACAAGATACAATGTAATAAAAATTATAGTATAATAAAATAAAACAATATAAGTTATTATTCCAAACAATGCAATGACATTCATTTCATTAATATTATTGAGATAATTATAAGTAATAAAATTATGTTTACTTGACTAATACTACTTAATGAATTAAACTAATTACTAATAAATACTTGTTCTAAAGAATAAATAAAATGATATAATACATTTATAAACTACGTAACTATAAAATATAAAATTATAAAGGAATTATGAAATCATTTTAAATTTATTTTTCTAATTTTAAATTTTAAGTTTGTTTTTTTTATTCAAAATCGTAGATTAATTAATTAAATTAGGATGATTCCCTTCGTTTAATAAAAATTAATCAAAATATGCGTTGCATAACCAAAATCAGGGGCCGTGAAATAGGTTTGAAGTTTTTTTTTTTCGTTCTGTCAACCCCTCGAGCACAATTCCAAACTGAGTTAATTAATTAATTAACAGGATACCGCTTCCATCTCATTTCTATGACACGCATTACTTTCACTTAAAGCTAAACGATTAAAATTAGGACCCTGATTATAGTTTATGGCTTTCTTTTTAATCTGAATTTTTTTTTTTTTTTTTTTGAATGCCTGAAACTCTAATTCTGCGACAGTTGGCAGACTCCAAATTAAAAAAACAAAGTACATACTTTATTCAAATCAAAATCTGAGCGGCGGTCCTTCTAGGTACATCCTCAAAGGATTTTTTTTTTTTTTAATTTATCTTAATCGTCGTGAATTTTCATTTTTGAAAGAAAATAAGATAAAATCTATCTGTCATGGTTTGGCCGCTACATAGTTTTACAGGAGGAGAGACACTCATAATAACAGCTGTGAAAATGTGGATAGGTATCAGGCAGGAATACAACCTTCCTTAATTCTATTAAACAGAAGGTGAAACCGGAGATTACGGTACCAGGCTTTCAACAAGATGGCTGCCTTGGCACTACTTTAAGATATGAATTTTAGCTTTTCAATCAACTAGCGAAAAGTAGATTGAGATTTGCAGGTAAGCTTATTTAAAAATGGTTTTGCACGATCTTTTACTAGAAAAACTAATCCTCATCTGGCTAACTGCGATTTGAGAAAACAGTGCACACCATCGTGTATCCCTGCGCGGATGTATCTTTAGGAAGACTGTGATTGGCTTGTATCATATTCTCTGTTTTAGCCAGAGTTTATTCTACGCTTTACCGTTGATGTCATTTCAACCTCCCACAATGAAAATCTATTACCTTTCCGTAAAAGTACTCTTCTAAATTGTTCTATGGAGGGAAATAGTCGCTGACAAATTAAAAATTTAGCTTTTAAATAGAAATTCAATATTCAGTAAACAAACTCCAGAAATTAAATGAAAAGTATGGCGATAAGAAAACAGAAATTCGTCGTACTGCAGTACTTGGTTTCTTTGGTATTTTTAAGCTCAAGAATATTAAGGACTGGATTGAAATAGGCACGGTGAGCAAACAAGGACACTGGACAATGGAGTCCTCAATCAATCCAGAAGTATTGTTGAATTGTGATTCCACTTTGGGAAGTTGGATCATTTTCATTCCAGGTTCCCATTACAGCCCTATGTCGCTCTTATACCCTGGTTTCATGGAACGACTAAAAACTGGATTCTTCGCATTTTCTTGTTTTTGAGCACCACGTGACCAGCCAGGGCGGAAGTCGGTTGCGCTGTCCGAGTTGTGACAAGTAGGTATACCGAATAAAGCCGTTTCCAACATGGCAGCCATCGTTCCCACCACGCCTCAACGAAAACAACATACAGAATGGAGTGAAATGTAATTTTACTGGAAATGTGGCGAGAAAATATTGATAATCTGAGGCGAATGAAGCGAAATCGTCGAATTTATGAAAAAATGAAGATAGAATTAAATGAATCGTACAAGATAGAGAAAACCTGCGAGGAAATCAAGAACAAAATTGATAATTTAATATGGAATTAAAAATTGATATTTTCGAGCCTCTGAAGCTGCAATATCATAAACATAAACATAAAAACAAACGTTTGTTTTTGCCCTTACTGCGAAACAATAATTTTGTGGTTAGCGCCATTTTGGTTTAGCACAGTCCCAGGATGCATTGCAAAAAAACTGGTTTTTCTTCTTCTCCCGTGAAACCACTCACGGTACGATAATTCGTTTAGGAACACGTCAGAAACATACGTCACAGGACTGAACTAGTTTTATATATCGACTTCTTCTCCCGTGAAACCAGGGTATTAGGGTTTCATATATGAACCCGACTCCTCAATGCTTTACTATAGTCTGACAATTGAGAGAGAAACCACCAATCAGAGAGAAGTACTACTCGGTTAGTGTGTCTGGCGCAGTTCATAAGCCCCGCCCTCCCTCCTGAGACTTGGTAAACATGGCGTCAGATATGGATTCTCGTTTGGATTCGGAAACTAAACGTCAACATACAATAGTTTTCCATGGCGTTTCTTGCAAAACAATCCACAACCAAGCACGGCAGATTATAAACAATGTGTACTTGTACTTCAAGACTTCTGCTGGTGAAACAAAATTCTGGAAAGCTATTGCTGATGCAACAGGCGTAGGAATTTCAACTGTCGGTGGCACTGTAATTCTCAATTTCATATTAATATAAACAATTGTTTTCATAACTTCATTTCAATACATTGAGCTCGTAAAATATCTAAGTAATAAATTAACAATTTCATTTAATATAAAGAATAAAAAGTGAATAAAATAAATAAAGGAATTTAAAGAATAAAAGAGCGATGCCCTCTAGGGGACAGCAGGAAAATTACAGAAGAAGATACTAGACACATGCAATCGCTAAACAAAATACCAATTTTGCCCGCCATTTTCCTCTGAAATTGGACGAGTTCCATTTTTCTCTCTTTTGACCGACTATAATGGACCAATGGACCCACATTGCTTTTATGTAGACTACTGCATTAAAAAAGTTAAAATATAACACGTTATTACAGTCAGTGCGGGGAATAATGATTCTCCCAGAATGCAAAATACAGCTTATAGATTGAGCTTTCCTGGCC
>JAFIDM010062761.1:0-15554 GCA_023159025.1 Thereuonema tuberculata
ATTAATATTTTTTTTTCTGTTGATCCAAAAACTGTTTTATTTCTTTAATATAAAATTCAAGGAAAAATGAACTGCAGCTTTTAAGTGAGAAAACATACTTGATCGACTCGTGTATTTTTTTTAATGTCTGAATATTATTTTAGTAGATTTCTATGAGTTCTCCATTTGTCAAGTGAGGACTAAACCTCCAGTAAAAGGAATAATCATTTTTTTGAGGAGTGAGAACATAATTACGTTTTGAAAATGAGATACAGAATAAAATCCTGAGTATTAAGATTGACAAAATATTTGCTTCTAATTTCTCGAAAAGAATTTAGTTTTAATATTAGAAATATACTCGTAAAATACAGTAATATGAAATAAGGCTTTTCGTCATTTTTAATGTATTTTCTAATTTTAATGAACAATAACATAAAACCACTGTTTTCTTTCTCGAGAATTGAAAAAATAAATTTCAACTAAATCGCCGAATTCTCAACAAAAAATATTTCAGAAAACGTGAAATCTCGAATCTTCAAAACCATAAACTTCTCAAGAAATCACGGTGAGTTCAATTGTTAATGATTAAACAAAATTATTATACTCGTATTTTTAATTCATTGTTTGTAAATTTTATCAAAAATAGAAAATTTTTAAGACAACATAATCTTTTCAAGTTTTTTCCTAATTAATAAATTGGATCTTATTTCCTTTCGATTTAAAAATAATTACTGTTCAATAATATCGTGCTACTGTATTTATTTTATTTTAGGGAATTCTTCTCTCAATGAATCGAATTTCCTAATGCTGATGGCGTTCCAAATATCGCGTGGAGGTGACTTGAGTTCTGAGTAGGTCACATGGTATATTGTATTATTTATTATATAAGCTGTCTATTTCCTTTCATTTTTATGAAAAAAAAATATTACTGTAATAAATTGTTATTCCATTTCGAAAGCTCTTTTCTCTAATACAGCAGATCTTGATATTAAATTGATTTCCACCTGATATGCGGAATGATAGCAAATTAGGAAATACACTTAATTGTTTTAAGTGCGACAATAAGATTTCTTATGTTGAGTCTATTAAATCTCTTTTTCTTCCATTCTAACAAAGAACCCTTGGTAAACTATTTTATGTTTCTCCAATCTATATTACTAAAATCTTTTATTTCACTGTCTGTCTGTCCCGCTCAATTTCCTTTGAGAATGGAAAATTGAAATAATTTTTACAATGAACGTCGTCGACGGGAATCGAGCCTGCAACCTTCTGATTCGAAGTCAGACGTCTTATCCATTAGGCCACGAGGACTACAATTCACTTTGAATTGTTTTTTGACTTATCTATCCTTCCCCTTCCCCCTCATCAATAATGAATGTATTCAACTTTTTTTTTTTTAATCTCATGATTGTTCATTTATTTCCGATCCACCTATTTATTTGTATTTCGAAAATGTCAGTTAGAACTATAATTGCTCAAACGTTCCAGTATTTTAAATATAATATCCTTACTTAACAAATTCTGTGTGATATACTGTAGAAAAACAAGGGCGTGTACAAGGGGGATGGCCTAGTTATTATTAATATCAAAAAATATCAAACATAATATAAAAAAAAATGTTATGATATATTTACGAATCGATCTTTTACTGAAGTTTATTGACCCATATTTTAATTAATTGGAATCACTTTCAAAGCAAACAATCAAACTCAACAACAACTGTTACTGAGAATTTTGCTCAAAGCCAGTCTGAAAAGGTTTTTTTGTTAGTGAAAAGGTAGAAAATAATTAAAGGGAAAAAATACAACACTAATAACAAACAGTGCAATTTAAAATTATTTCTGTTTTTATTTTGTTAATTCATTTTGACATTTCTAAGGTGAATTATAATCTTATGTGAATTAAAATCTAACTCTTCATCCTTTCATGTTACTACTTCATTTGAACTCCATTTTTGTTTGATCAAAACTTGAACAGATTTAATTTTATCTCACCGCCTTATTTCCTAAAAAATGATCCCACCACACGAAATTTATATACATTAAATTAATCTATTTCCTTAAAATTTGTTACTAAATTTAAAGTTCACGAAGTTTCTACAAAGATTTGAATTTCTCAATTAGTGTGATTTTCCTTTGTATATGATACACTATATGGCCAAAAGTATCCGTTGTACAATCGGAAAGTGGCAAATATTAATAGGATGTCAGCTTTAGCATCAAGCACAGTCTGTCCTCGTCTGGGAACATTTTCTACCAAGTTTTGAAATATAAAATAACTTCTCGAGAAATCACAATCAGTTCAGTTGTTAATTAAAAAAAATCATTACGCTCGTATTTCTAATTGATTGTTTCCTAATTTTATCAAAAATTAAAATTTTTTAACATAATGTTATCTTTTTAAATATTTTATTAATTAATATATTATATCTTATTTTCTTTCGATTTAAGAATAATAACTTCTCAATAATATTGTGCTACTGTAATTATTTTCGGAATGTCTTTTATGAGGTTAAGAAGATGACTTTTAATGAGGTCAACAGATATCTGATGTTACGCTTTTCAAATCTATTATTTATAAGAAAACTTTGAACGTCATTTTCAAAGCAAACAATGACATTAAACATCTGCGGCTCATTTTCCTCGTGAAAATGTTCTAGTTTTGATAATGACAATGAAAACAAAATATTAATAAAGAAAAATTCAATATGAAAGAAATAATGAATAATCTAATTTAAAATTATATTTTTTCTCATTTTTTTTATATTCAAAATTGTTTATTTCCACTTATTTTAGTTTATTTTTTTCTTTTTAGAGATATTGTAACTGAGTATTTTCTCGTTGTGTCTTTTCTACAAAATAAAATAAAATAAACATAAGAATTAAACACACTTCCTAATAACTGCTTCCTAATAACAAAGTTTTCAAAAACTTAATTGACCCAATGTTGTATTTTAAATTTGCAATTAAATTTATTTGTATTAATTATTTCTAAATTTATTTAAGGAATGGTTAAACTACAATAACAGACGAAAGAGGCCAAATGCAATGGTTCATTTTGGACTGAACACGATTGCAATGATTTCTTTTTGCTGTTTTCTTGTTTTGTAAAACTCTACTACTGGCAGCGGGAGTGAAATCCATTGCCTTTCACGAAATTGAATTGATCACCGTGGGTGTATCTGAGTGATGAGTCCTAACAAACACGAAACAGCTAATCTTGTTTCCCATTCACGATAGCTCAATATGCGAATGGAAAACTGCTAACTCAGTTATATATCTTTTTATGTTTAATATTTTCTTGTCCGCTTATCTATTTATAGCTCCTGACACTAAAACAACTGAGTGATTTTTTTTGTTTTAAATTATGAATTTTAATCAAACAAACATTTATTATTGTTTCTATCTCTTACAAAAAACACTGAAATCCCTCTAAAAAGACTGGTTCATTGCTTTTTTTTATTGTTTGAATGCTTGGTAGAATCATTTTGGTTACCATCTCCCAACCATTCTTCAAAATTGACACTATGTTCCTTATGATCAATTCTCGTATGAAATTTCATATCAAATTTTAAGGAATTAATCTAACTGTATTAATCAAAGATTTCGAGGGGGTGGTCGTTTTTTAAGGCTTGAGGGGATGAAATTAAACTAAATTTATTCAGGATTTGATCAAGGAAAAATGTTCAAGTGGAGAAGTAAGATGTGGCAGGATTTCAATTCATATTAAAAAAAGGAAGATTCTTAAACCGAAATTAGAAAACAAAAATAAAGAACTTTTAATTGTTATTATAGCTAATATTGAATTTTTCCCTTTAATTTTTGTCTACCATTTCAATAGCGAAAAGCTTTACACAATCACTAATCCTCAGTAAAAGCTGATCAACAGCTGTTGTTCCTAATAACCTTGCTATTAATCATTCTGTTAATTTCATTGTTTGCTTTAAAAATGATTTTCCAAATAATAAAAGTCAATAAGGTCAAGGGAAGGAGTTTATGTCTGTACGTGACTTTACAGATCTATTTCATTTTAAAAATATTACTTCAGATATTTTGGATATTATTTTTTTTATTGTTCAGTACTAATATTAACTTGGTTAATACAAAATTGTTCAAAAGCATTTTTTGTTGTTGTTAAAATGAAAGGAAAATATATTTAATTGATTCAGCACGTGATTTCTTATTTAACTTAAATATTTGTTTCTTTGTTTGTTTCCTCTTTAATATGCTTGTCAATTTATTCAGGTATCACATTAAACTGATTACACGGAGTTCCATAAAATTTTTTCAACGGTTCATTTATGGTCCAATTAAAATATACTTGAACCTTTTTTTTGTTTTCAGTCCTCTCTTTTAAATTTGTCTTATATCTTCAGTTGTTGATAATTTCAGACATATTTTCTCTCTTACAGCGTCAAATTTCAGCCCATGGCTATTATGAATCTACTTATTTTTTTGTAGGGAATTCTTCTCTCCAGGAGTGGAATAGTCTGTTTCCTAATTCTAATGGCGTTCCAAATATCGCATGGAGTTACTGTGAGTTGTGAGTAGGTCACATGGTACATTTATTGTATAACCTGCTTATTTCCTTTCATTATAAATTGTTACTAATTTCGAAAGCTCTTCTCTAAAAGAGCAGATATTAAATTGATTTATAATGATACTTTTAAAGCAAACAATGAAACTCAACAACAGCTGTTACTCAGGATTTTGCTCATAGCCAGTTTGAAAAGGTTTTTGTTAGTAAATAGGTAAAAAATAATTAAAGGGAAAAATGCAACACTAATAACAAACAGTGCAATTGAAAATTATTTATGTTTTTATATTTTCAATATCATTTAAGATTTTGACGTTTGTAATGTAAATTAAAATCTAACTGTTCCTACCACATGTTACTCCATTTCAACTCCATTTTTGTTTGGTAAAAACTTGAACAGAGTTAGTTTTATCTCATCCCTTCTGCCTTACAAAATGACCCCGCCTCACGAAATCTTTCATTTATATAGTTAGAATAATATCCTTAAAATTTGTTACGAAATTTTAAGTTCATAAACTTTCTATAAAGATTTGAATTTCTAAATTCAATGTTATTTTCCTATGGATGCGTTCGCCTCTGAAAATATCATATTCCTACATTGTTTAGGCCTCTGAACATGTTGGTGAAGTCCGTTGGTCGATCCGACCTTTCGATCAGAAGTTTTTAGGAGAGTATAATGGCAAGAATGACAAATATCTAAATATAAATATAGGAGGGGCGTTGACCCCTGTTTTGGAATGATGATGAAATCTGTTTGTCGATCCGACCTTCCGTTCGGGATTTGTTAGGGGTGGACAGACATGGACGGACAGAACAAACGCAATAGCTACAAATTTTGGTCGCTATCACAGCAGCTCGCTAAAAAAATAAAGAATTTTAAATTGCACTATTTGTTATTAGTGTTAATATTGGATTTGTCCCTTTGATATTTTTCTTTTTTTTTTCAATAGCGACAACCTTTTCAGACTGACTATGAGGAAAATCCTCAGTAACACCAGCTGCTGTTGAGTTTCATCATTGAGTTTCATTGCTGTTGAGCTTCGAAAATGATTCCATTTTAAAAGTAAAATAAATGGAATAAAAGTATAGATCAATAAAGTCAAGTAAATAATTCATTAAAAACAATAAAACTAGTGTAATTTTTAATGTGTGTGAAATTGTTTTAAAACAATTATTAAAATTAAAAAAGCAGATTGGATGCAGCTAGTAGGGAGCTTTTTTAACTGTAAATATTTTTTCATCTTTTAATCAAGTGCGGTGGATTAAATAACTTTTTAAAACAATGAAACTATATAATAATATTTTTTAATTATATTTTATTATTATATAAGGAAAGTCTTATTTGTCTCAAGCTAATCAATAATTTTTTATATATAATTTAATATTTATATATAAAATATTGAGACAAACACATTTTAAAGCTTAAAAAGTAATGGAAAAAATATTATTATTATTATTATTATGGTAAATAATTGTAATTCGTTTTTTGGAAATAATTGTGTGATAATTGGAGATATGAATATAGACTTATTTAAATTTAATGAAAGTAATAATGTAAAATTATATTTAGAAACTTTAGCTTATCAAGGATTTAAAAATTGTTTATATGGCATTACAAGACATGGAAAACTTCTACAAAAATTACAAAAACTAATATTGATCATATCTTTATGAAGGATTTATATAGAAATTATAAAAGTTTTATTATAAAAGAAAACATTTCAGATCACTTTTTAACATCTTTGAATATAAATTTAGATATCATACATAATATAAACAGTATCTATAAAAAATTAAAATATATAAGAAAAAAATATAAAAACATTGATTACTGTTTATTAGAAAAGAATTTACAGGGTTTATTAGAAAGAATTAATAATACAGAAATTGAAGATCCAAATGTTTTATATAATAATATATTAAGTGAATTTAATAAATCCAAAAGATATATATAACTTATTACACAAATGGATCAGAAATTTCTAATTATTATTCAGGAGTTTCTTATAGTAAAAACATTATGATAGACAGAATAAAGGTGATCGAATACATAAAGAATGGATAACTAAAGAATTAATTGAAGAAATAAAAATAAGAGACAAATTATTTAAAAAATATAAAAATAATAAAAGTAATGAGCAATATTATAATAATTATAAGAATTTAAGAAATATACTAACATCAAAAATAATAAAAGCAAAAAATAATTATTATTATAACAAATTTAAAAATGATGTAAATAACCCTAAAGATTGTTGGGAAAACATAAATGCTTTCTTAGAAAGAAAAAAAAGTAATAAACATAAAACTAAAAAAGAAAATGAAATAAATAGGTTTGACAGGAAATAGAAGATAAAAATAAATTTAAAACACTTGCAGAAAAATTTTGTAATTATTATCAAAAAATAAGTAATAATTTTAATATAAATTGTAAAGAGAATTTATTACAACATATAAATAATTCAAATTTAATAAATACAATTGTAATTGATGTACCAAATGAAGAAGAGATAATAAATATAATAAATGGGATGAAAAATAAAAAATCAATTGGACATGATCAAATATCTATTTCTGATACTAAAGAGAAAAAGGAAATTTTTGCTAAATTGATAGCATTAATGATACAATTAATTTTAAATAATGAAATATATCCAAATAATTTAAAAATATCAAAAATTGTTCCAATATTCAAAAATAATGCTTTTAATGATTGTAAAAATTATAGATCTATTGCTTTATCATCAACTACAAATAAAATAATAGAAAAAGTTTTTACTAAAAAATTACAAGAATTTTTAAAAAAATATTTAATGTAATTAATGAAAATCAATATGCTTATCAACAAAATAAAAGTACAACTAAATTATTAGAAAAATTTTGTGGGCATATTGATAAAAATTTAAATAAAAATCATTTTATACTATTAATAACTATTGACTTGAGTAAAGCTTTTGATCTGATAGATCATAAATTGCTTTTGACTAAATTGAAATAATATGGAATAAGAGGTAAAATATTTAATATTATGAAAAATTATTTAGAAAATAGAAAGATTTTTGTGCAAATAAATTAAATATTAAGTAAAAGAAAAGCAATTAATATTGGAGTGCGACAAGGATCCAATTTAAGGCCAATTTTATTTATAATTTTTTTAAATGATTTTTTTTTTTTTTTTTTTTTAAAGATTGTTATATATATGTATATGCTGATGATATAATAATATAAACATCAGGTTTAAATTTGGAGATTGTGAATAAAACTTTACAGGATAATTTCAATATTTTACAAAAATGGCTACATGATAATAAACTTGTTCTTAATAATGAAAAAACAAAAGGAATATTAATTAAACCCAAAAAGAAAATAGTAGATAAAAAAATTAAATTCATAATACATTCGCATGATTGTTTACATGGAAATAGTACAAAATGTATTTCTTGTACTGAAGTTGATATAATAAATAATTTTAAATATTTAGGTATAATTATAAATGATTTTTTTACATGGGATAACTATATAAATATTTTATATAAAAAATTAAATGTAATCATATATATATTTTATTATATAAAAAATATTCTTCCACTTAAGATAAAAATTTTAATTTATTTGGCAATTTTTGATTCTTTACTAAATTATGGAGTTAATAAATGGGCAAATGTTGGGAATATACATTTGCAAAATTTAAAAAATTTACAAACCAAAATTTTAAAGTTGATATTTCCTAAAAACATATGGAATAATGTTAATAAAAGGAAACAAATATTATTAAAATATAATGTATTATATCCTAAACAAAAATTTATATACAATATAATAATAAATAATTTTTATAGTGTAATTAAATTAAAAGATGAAAGTATAAAAGAAAATTATAATTTGAGAAATAAAAATAGAATAAAACTTGATTATCCTTATATCTATAATGAATATGGTATAAGAAATTTAAATTATATAATTGAGAAAACCTTTAATGATATAAATTGTAATACATTTAAAGATTATAAAAGAATTTCAATTGAAAAAATAAGGTAAAAAATTGGATATTGGATAATATTGATTAATAATTTGTTAATTTTATGTTTGTGTTAATATGTTTTTGCTAATATATTTGTTTCAGTAGGTTTGAGGATGATAAGTTGATTTGGTTAAATGTAATGTATTTAAATGTAATTTTCAATATAATTATTATGTATTATAATAAAATAACAGCACCTGTTGATAGGAATTTGAATTCCTAACGGGACTGAATTGTATAAATTTAATAAATGAATAAATAAATAAATAAATTATTATTATTAAAAAAAATTTCTAATAAAAAAATAAATTTATCAAAGACAGAATAATATATTAAAGGAAAAGTTCTAACAAGATTGTAACAAACAAATAAAAAGTCTTATGCCTTTATTAACACCTTAAAAAAGTAACCAATGTATATCAGAATGGTTTCTATTAATTACAAAAAAAACAAAAAAAAAACAAGGCCGTATTTAATTTTGGATTATTATTATATTATGTTATGCATTATTTTTGTTCTATGTCTAACCGAATTCACTACAAAAAAAGGGACACCATCTAGGACTATTTACAATCACCTATCAAAAAGCGTTTGGAAAGATATTTTATTATTAAAATATAGAAGGGCGTGTTCTCTTTTAACCAATGGAATTGCATTCTCTGTTGCCAAGGTAACATATTTGATTCAGTTGTATTTCTACTGTTTTGATTGACAGGTGTTAGGTTGTTGCCAACGTAATCATTGATTCTGTTCTAGTTTTGAATTCTGTGAGTATGGAATCGCCTTATATTATTTATACACTTTTATGGAAACAATAATTATAACCTTAAAATTTAAATTAATATATATCCATATTTTAAAATTTGAAATGAAAAATAAGAATTTGATTTTATTTTAATTTATTTGCTTGAATCCTGAAAAAGACGGTATTCAATAATGAAAAAAACAATAAATACGTAAGACACAAAACTAATTGTTTTAAAATAAAAATACTAATTTTTTTTCCATTCTAAATATTATTTTTAGAAAATTATTGGTTTTCAAAATAATGAGAGATTAATATTTTCAAATGGAATTCACCTTTGGAAAAATAAAAGACTCTCGTAATGCAGTCCAAATTGCTATGTTTGAAGGATTTTTGAATATGGCTATTTGTACAATTATAAAACAAAATTGCTCGATTTCTCAAGGTTATATTTTAATATTTATAAGTTGATTCTGGGAAACCAAAGCAACGCTTCAGAGAGGTGACACGTTGTCTACAAAGCTCCGCTATGACAGTTACTGCAGTATTGGAGAAATTATGTTATCTAAAGGAAGTCAAAGAGAAAAATGATTTATATTGAAAAAAGATAACTGAGATAGCCACAGATGAATGGACAGAATCTGATATAAGAGGGTGAAATAGGAATGCTTTAGAAGATTGTACAGAGGTAGGAACCGGTGAACTAAGGTTAGGGATTGAAGAAGTGGTGAACTGAATGAGGAAGATGGAATTTATTTCGAAGTGATTTGGAGAGTAGACGATGTAGACACGTTATAAACTTAACGCTATAGAAAATTTGATACGAGGCGTCAAAGCGTGGCTAGCTTTGAAAATCACTTTCTAAGTAACTAAAGGAGAGGTTAAACAAAGTCAAGTAAAGGATATATTCGTAAATATATCATCAGATATTTTATGATATTATTTTAAGCCTTCGATATTAATAATAATTGGAGAAATAGAAAATAGTTTGGCAATTGTTTTTTTATTAGAATGAAACAAAAAGAGATTTAATTGACTCAGGTTTTAAAATCTTATTGTCGCACTTAAAGCATTTAAGACTATTTCCGTATATCAGGTGTAAAACAATTTAATATCAAGAGCTCCTGTATTAGAGAAAATAGCTTTCGAAATTAGAGAACAATTTATGCCAGTAATAAAACTTTTTTTTCATAAAAATGAAAGGAAATACACGTAATTGGACAACAAACTAAGTTATTGACGAAATTTTATGGAAATCCGTCTAATCATTTTAACGTGATGACTGAATAAACTGACGATACTAAAGAACAAACAGACAAACAAAGAAAAAAAAACTTATATTTAATAAAAAGACATCACGTGCTGAGTCAATTAAATCTCATTTCTTTCCGTTCTAACAAAAAAATACTGATGAAAGATGTTGTATTTCCCAAGTTATTATTAGCATTGAAAGATAAAAAATACTGTCAAAAATATCTGAAGTAATATTTTAAAATGAAATAAATCCTGTAATGTCACATAAAGTTATTAACTCCTTTACTTGAGTTTATTGAACTTCTACTTTTATTATTTGGAAAGTCATTTTCAAAGCAAACAATAAAACTCAACAGCTGCTGTTACTGAGGATTTTCCTCTGAGCCAGTCTGAAAAGGTTGTCGCTTAAAAAACAGAACAAAATTGAACGGAAAATTCAATATAAACATTAATAAAAACAGTGCAATTTACAGTTCTTTATGTTTTTATTTTTCTAATATCGGTTTAGGAATCTTTCTTTTAATATGAACTAGGCCATCTCTCGTATACAGATTGTTCGTTATAGATATTTGAAGAAGAGATTTATTTAGATGGACGTTGGTTGATATAGATGTTAAATGAAGATCATAGCTTATATACGATACTCCTGGCGACGAATTGATTGTGACTATTCTTTCGAGTGAAGATAACCAAATTCTGATGAATCTAGACAAATTTTCCTCTTTGGCGGAGACTTCAGACAAATTTTACCTGTAGTCAAGAATGGCCGAGATTACGACATTATTAACAGTTCTTTGAAAAGATCTCATCCTTTCTCTCGTTGTCCATTTCGATACTAATTGATTGTCGATGATAAAATGATGGTTTATATGAGATAATCCAAGAATAATCGATTCCAATGAAAGGGGTTAAAGCAACATTTTGAAGTTTTGAAGACTCTTTTCAAGCCATCTCTTTTTCAAGCATAATAAAATTGGAATAAGTACAACAAAACAAAATAGTTGGAAGCTTAAACAAATTTCAAAAACACGTGAATCAATAAGTTTACCTTATTAATATATTTTTGTAAAAACAACTACAGTTCAATTATTAAAAGTAATAATAATAAGAAAATAAAATTTAAGATAATCTAACAAAACTCGGTTCCAAAGAAAGCAGTTAACGCATTATTTTGAAGTTCAATAATGCTCATTTTGAATTTGTCGACTTCCTCGTGACAATAAAAAATGAAAACCGTTCTCCATTGTTGCACTAACATTGGGGCACAACAACAACACAACAATTGCGGAGATATAAGTAAAAAAACAATATGAAAAGAGATGTAGTCCCTATGGCCTAATGGATAACACATCCGACTTCGGATCAGAAGGTTGCAGGTTCAATTCCCGTCGCGGAAATTTCATTGTAAAAATTATTTCTATTTTCCATTCGCTTAGAAAATTGCGCCGGACAGATAGACAGACAGAGAAATAAAAGATTTTAGTAATATAGATTAAAACTCTTGCCTAAACTTAGGGGGCGTCCATTAATTACGTGAGCTCAAAATAGGGGGGAGGGGTCCGGCAAAATCTTATCAAATCTCATTTAAAGGGGGGGGAGGGTCAATGAAAATCTCACGTCAACTTTTTAATTCAGAGAATATAGATACATATTATAACAGATTATAACATTTTGTAATATTGTCTATGTAATATTCCCCGATTTGAAACAAGCCCTGCCCAAGTATCAGATTTCATTCGGGGAGTTCCCTGCCTGACTCCGCTGCCCTCGGGCTGAGGAGCTACTGTTCGCCATGGACGATAGGCTGGAGTGGCTACACGAGGGGATATCTAATGACGTCTTCCTAAACTACCAAAAGACATGGACGTCATGTCTCCAATCATTACAACAGAGGAAGCACATGAATGCCCATGGAGTGAGTGAAGAATTAGGGAAGGTGGTCTCGCAGCCTATTTTTTTTACTTTTACTAAATTTAATTAAATTCGTCACAGTGCACCTTAAACGCAATATCATTTTTCTCCTCTTCTTAGAAAAAATGTAATTTATAGAAGACATCAGTAACATTTTAGGTACAGGGTGCGGCATTGCAACTTCTTTATTTTAAAAATGAATAACACAACAGTATAGGAGATATCAGTTTAATTCTTTTTCCATGTTTCAGAGAGACATTTAAAGTTTTTATTTATTATATTTTAAAAAGGATATCACTAAGGTGGCTTCCGTTCTGGTCAGTGTATTGAGACAGTCGAGTTTTGAAGCTTCTGTCCACTCGAAGGGTATGTTGTCGATAGCAGCTTGGATATTGTTCTTTAGTTGAGCCAAGATCCTTGGACTGTCTGTGTAAACTAGGGATTTCAGATAGCCCTACAAAAAAAAAATCACACGGGCTAAATCGGTCAAGTGCGCAGGCCACTGAAGATTGCCCTGCAAGGAGATGAGGTATCCAGGGAAGTGTTCTCGCAAAAGATTCATCGACGTTTGCGCCGAGTGGGCCGTGGCGCCATTCTGCTGAAACCAGACATCCCCACATCCATTTCTTCAAGTTTTCGTAAAAAAAAAAAAAAATCCTCAATCATGTGGAATTTTTGCATGCAAAAATGACTGCAACCTGCTTGATGTTTCCAGGTGTCCTGACGGTTCTTGAACCCCCAGGTTTTTTTTTCTGCACATCACCGGTTTTCTTAAATTTGTCCACCCATAAAAGAATTGATTTCCGATCAGAAACACCATTCACGGGCGCGATATTAAAGTGATTCCTGAATGCACGTTGCGTGGCGATGATTGAACGGCCCCTTGAAAAGTACGCCTCTACGGCGAACGCGCGCTCTTCCCTCATCCACTGCATGATCGTTAATAAACCTATTTCGAATGAGCGCCACCCCACCATTGTCGGAATAACGGTCGCTTCAGCGCGCAAATAAGGAAGTTGCTCTGCCACACCCTGTATTCAGTGGTCAGAATCAAAATACATGAACATATCAAATAAATTTAATTATTTAAAAATTATAGAGAAATCTCACATGTGGCGTCCCACCACATCTTACCAAATCTCACCAAGTGGGAGAGGGAGGGGTCCAAATTTTATAAAAAAACACCTCACGTAATTAATGGACGCCCATCTTACTACTCCACTTGAACATTTTTGCTTTTTAAAATCATAAATAAAGAAATACGACAATAAGGAATCACTGTAATCGGTTCTGTATCAATTATGTCTCGTAATAAAAGATATTTACTTAAGGAACAAGACAATATAAAGAAAACACATCGTTAGAACAGTAAGAGTTGTTCAAATAAGGACATACTCTATCATTACTTTACCATCATGACAACACTCTGTCTTAGAAAGCGAGGTTTGTGAGGGAATAGTTTGTGGACAATGAGTTTCCGGAAATGGACTGACCTACCAGTTACTGGTGAGTTAGTATAGGGAAAAATCTTCCCACTGCGGTTTTGCATAGGTGTCTGGATATTCACAGAGTGGATTTTGATGTATATCCTGTCATTTCTAACAAATGATATGCAAAATCCCCCGGCTGAGCTGATTTTCCAAAAGTTTGGTACCTTTTTATCATCTAATTTAAAATAGGAGCATAATGATTTTGTTTAATCATTAACAACTGAACTAACTGTGATTTCTCGAAAAGTTTTCTGAAATAATTTTTGTTAAGAATTCGAGGATTAATTTGAAATTTATTTGAATTCTCGAGAAAGAAAACAGTGTTTTTATGTTATTTTTTATTGAAATTAGAAAATACATTCAAAATGAGAGCAAAGTCATTTGAAGTACTAGTAATACTTCCTTACGAAAAGCCTTACTTCATATTACGAGTATATTTTACGAGTATATTTTACGAGTATATTACTTATATTAAAACTATATTCTTTTCGAGAAATCAGAAGAAAATATTTTGTCAATGTTAATACTCAGGATTTTATTCTGTCTCTCATTTTCAAAATATAACTAGTCGGCTACCCGTCGCTTCGCTCCGGAAGCCTCCCTTATGTAACGGAAAACAATTTTTTATTTATTAAAAAAAAACACACACACACAAACACACACAAATTACATCAAGGAAACTAAAACTAAAATTTTTTAAAAGCTTTTTTTTAATTTAATTTTTGAGGTCTATATTCTCTCAATCTACGACTGCTTTTAGAACCACCTTGTAAATCATATATCTATGATATATTTTTATTTTTTACAGAGATTAGAATGTAGGCCTAGTGGTCTAATGGCTAAGACGTCTAACTTCTGAGCAGTATTCTACCTAATAGAAATAGTGCATCTTTCTTTCTTGACTATCTTTTTTTTTTATTCCTATTGATACTTTTCAGTGGTTTTCGAGTTAGTAATAGTGATGGTTTTTGAGTTACAAATAGTGATTTTTCAGTATTCTACCTAATGAAATACTGCTTCTTATTTCTTGACTCTCTTTTTTTTTTTATTCCAAATGATACTTTTCAGTGGTTTCTGAGTTACAATAGTGTTCAGTATTCTATCTAATAGAAATACTGCTTCTTTCTTTTTTGAGTCTCTTTTTTTATTCTAAGTGGCACTTTTCAGTGGCTTTTGTGTTCCAAATATTGATGGTTTCTGAGTTACAGATAGTAATTTTTCAGTATTCTATCTAATAGAAGTGTCGCTTCATTCTTTTTTGACTCTCATTTTAATTATAATTGTCACTTTTCAGTGACGTTTGAGTTACATTTATTGATGGTTTTTGAGTTGCAAATAATGATTTTTTCGGTATTCCACCTCAAAAAAAGAGTGCTTCTCTCTTTCTTGACTCTGTTTTCTTTACTCCAACATCTGGCGTGTACACCCACATATTTTTCAATATCACATAGGATTTGGTTTAGTAAGAATATTTAAAATATTGCAACGTTTCGGCAATTATCGTTCTAATTGTCAGTTTCGAATTACAAATAAACTGACTGATGTGAAATAAATAAACAATCTTGAGATTCAAAAAAAAGATTGAATACATTCCTTATTGATGGGGGAAAGGAAAGGA